>OZ024910.1:53567230-53579730 GCA_964017125.1 Flabesymbios commensalis
GGATCTGATCAAGAATAGGCCTATACAAAAATGAAATGAATCGGGCTTTAGGCCACCTTTGTGCACATATAGGCTAAACTGGGCCAGGAGAACCTCCTGAGGATGGTGAGATGATTGAGATGGCACTGTCCTCCAGACACAGGATTCGAAATTCGAGCCCTGGCGGTCTGAGGCCGAGCACGCTACCTCTCGGCCATGGAGGCTCCCCACAATACTGACTTTCACACGTGGATGGGGAAGAAACAGTTTTGCTTCTTTCAAACCGCCGAGACCGGGAACCGAACCCCGAACTCTGGCGTGAAAGGCAGCGGTGCTAACCACTACCCTAGGGCCCCCGCCCTAGGCCTATACAGCTCTGCTGTAAAAACCAAGACAATGATCCAAAGTTATTATGCTGTTGTGCCAATGTCTACCACGCTTGGCCAGCATTAGACCAGCATCGGGTCAATTCACTGGGTCGACGTCACCGAAATGAATAACTATTATATGCTATAGTCAGGCCCACCAGAGGATGGCTCTATGTCTGCAGAATGATGGGCTAATATCTTACACACTGATCCACCAATTACGCGCGTCGAGCCGTGAGACCCTGACCCAACGCTGGGTTAATGCTGGGCCATCGTCTGCGACGCTGGCCCAGCATTAATCTAGCATTAGTTCACTGTCTCGTGATTGTTACGTGGGGTAGGGTGGGTGTAGCGGACATGACGCATGCGCACCGCCCTTTGTGATTACCATGTCTGCACCCTTTCCTCCCTGGTGCATATATAATTATGTAATACACATCCTTATGTAATATTAGTGTGTTGTAATGTGGATGCAAAAAATCATAAACCACCATAAATAATCAACCACTTCAATCTAAATCAGAGAAAAATAAGATGAAATCATAATAGATGTATTTGTTTCTATGTGTTTGTATTGGGCGCAGGTGGAAGGCGGCGAACGGAGAATGTGATATGGTAATTGTGGATGCTGCCTCGTCCTGCACGGCCAGGATTTGCCGGCAATCCCGGCCGTCTGCAGTGATCCCGGCGACAGAGGTCCGTGCCTAGAATCCCAGGCCGCGTCCCCAGCCGCCCTGCCCCCTGTCCTGCCGCCAGAGAGGGTGGGGACCCCCCACGTCACTAATCCTGGTCGCTGTGATCCGGGGTGATCCGTGGACGCCCCTCCCGCCTCCACCACTCACTGATCCCTACATCCGCAACCTAATCTCACGTGGACCACTTACATCCTGATGTAGTCCAGGCTGATTATACATTATACACGAACCCTCCTGCCCCCTCCCTGCTCATGTTCAGGGTATCTGTATGATCAGGGTCTCTGTATGTTCAGGGTCTCTGTATTAACAGGGTCTCTGTATGTTCAGGGTCTCTGTATTAACAGGGTCTCTGTATCTTCAGGGTCTCTGTATTATCAGGGTCTCTGTATGTTCAGGGTCTCTGTATTATCAGGGTCTCTGTATGTTCAGGGTCTCTGTATGCTTAGCATCTCTGTATGTTCAGGGTCTCTGTAATATTCTCAGGGTCCCTATATGCTCACGGTCATGTTCAGGGTCTTTGTATGCTCAGGGTCGTTGTATGTTCAGGATCTCTGTAATATTCTCAGGGTCCCTATATGCTCACGGTCTCTGTATGTTCAGAGTCTCTGTATGCTCAGGGTCGTTGTATGTTCAGGATCTCTGTAATATTCTCATGGTCTCTGTATGTTCAGGTTATCTGTATGTTCAGAGTCTCTGTATGTTCAGGGTCTTTGTATGTTCAGAATATCTGTATGCTCAGAGTCTCTGACGGTCAGGGTATCTGTGTGTTCAGGATCTCTGTATGCTCAGAGTCTCAGTATGTCCAGTGTTTCTATACCAGCCTTTCATATAAATGTTGACCCGATGCTGGTTTAATACTTCACAGATGATAAGTCAACATTGAGCCTCCACTGAGTCAACGTTATGTGTTTGCAGGAATACCTAGGCCTACAACCAAGGATATGTTCTAGTATCCTTGCTACAACCCAACAAACACAAACATGTTCAACCCAATGTATATATCGGGCCATCGTCGTAGACGGTGGACCAACATCAAAGCAACATTGTAACCACAAGATTTTATCCTATTGTTTTAATCAACGTTGTATCTCTTCCCAGTAAACACAAAACATTTGTATAACATTTATACAATGTTGGTCCAATGTCGAAGACGTTGGGCCGACGTTGTATAAATGTTATACAAATGTTTTCTGTTTACTGGGCTGTGTTAGCTGGGAACGCTTTATAATGGCGTTGGTACAGCTACACGACATATAACCCAAAAATAGATATTGTTTTAATACCGGGCCAATGTCGAAAACGGCGTTCCAACAATAACCCAACATCGGGTCAGTGATTTTTGTTTGCTGTGGTATGTAAAGGCTATAGTCCAGTATGTCCACATCATGGCATAATTGTGTACAATGTAACCCAATGATCAATCATTCTATGCATTCGTCTTCCGTGATTAATGTTATAAATCTATGCCTGCACCCCACTTTTGTTATCAGTGGGGTTCTCAGGCTAAGCCATATTCTTGAGATGTGCCATAACTTGTCATATCCGTTGTCTTCTTATGTATAGAGTGTCACAATAATGATCTGACCACGAGGATGGATTTAATCATGGTAGATATAAATACCTGATGTCACTCAGATAATTGTCCGTGTATAGACCTACATACCGCCTACAGTGAGCATGATCTTTTTTGTTATAGATAGAAGATTGTATATGTCACTTTACCATGAGGCAGATACACCCTTTCAATTATAGAGAATGTGAATTTCTGCTGGCATCCAGCTTTGAGAAACGCAAATTAGCAAAGAACACGTCATAATTATTTTATTGTGTTTTACAGAAATATCGAATCAATCTTACTGGCGCGATTTGATTCCAGTGAACGAGTGAATGTAAATTTGTGTTTACACATATCAAGTAAAACTATAAACATAAAAAAATAGAGACGCCATTTCTCCAAGGCAGCAAGTCCCAGAGTATCTTTTATTATCCCTGGATGTTATTTTACAATCTGATCTCATTAATTCCCCCGGCAGCCCCACAGTGAGAATGAGGCTGTGCGGTGACGTCACAGGGGTAATCCCATTTCGCGGGTAGGAGATTGCTTCTGATTAGGCGCCTGGGCGGAGTGCTGTAAAAACTGCACAAACCCAGGAAATTGGCTGATTTAGAGCCGTTTTTATGCCGGGCATTAAGTCAGGGACCACCTGGGGTCCTGGCTGCTGGCGCGGGGGATAATATCATTGATCCGGTTTGTCTGGGGGGGTTGGTGGGGGGAGAGGGGGTTTACACAAATCTTGGCGTGCAGTAGGCAGAGACACCACGTGGCACATACAGTCACCGGCGAGTTCCTGGAAAACACCATGCAGCGCTACATGCAGCCAATGTTGATTTATCGCTGTCCCAGCGATAAATCAACATTGGACCAGCGTCTTGTGATTGGTGGTGGGAGGAGAAACCATGGTGAGCGTATTAATATCAGCCAGATCCAGATCTATATCCAGATACTTATCTTTCACCTCTTAAGTCCCAGGCCCTCTAATGTGTCATTCAAGTTATTTATGTTTGATTCATACTGAGCACACATAGGCTAAACTGTCCCCTGGCGGGAAAGAAATGAGGACACAGGGACAGCACAATCGAAGCAGATACCTGCAAATGATGTGGCTATTTACATGAATACCCCGTTTTGCCAATGGAACATTGAGAAGGATAAAGCTCGAGCAGCTCTACATTCTTAGCTGTGAAAAAGGTCGAGGCCTTTTTCACAGCTAAGAATGGAGAACCCCGAGGGTTTTAACTGACTTTTAATAAAACACATCCGACCATAATGAGGATACCTCATAATCAACAGCTAGGTCATACCTGACTGGCTATTATGATAATTGGTCGGATCAACAATAACTCTCCATTCCCGGCTTTGAATGTAGTGGTCGGACAAATAATGTAGTGGTGTGTTTTAAATATCTACGCATTATTTTACAATTTGGACGAGTGCTCCTCGTGGAGCCTAAAATATCACGTGATAGTCACGCGGCTGGGAGGCACATCAGCCACCGCCTCGGCCCTGTCAAGGATGATGGCGCCCCTGACGGCAAGGCCGCCAATAACCGGAGAGATTTTATGCGCGCCCTCGCCGAGCCGGATCGTGGATCTCAGCTGCCGAGAGATGTGGGGGGCTTGATCCAGACGCTGGCGAGATATTGAGCCAGCCAGAGCTGCCTCAATATCTCGCCAGCGTCTGAGACGGTGGGCCATAATTGACCCGATGCGGTATCAGTGCATGCTGTGCTGGCGGGGCGGTAGATTTGCAGCCCGCGGCAGCCTATCTCTTGTCAGGCAATCCCCCACTCCCCCCACCCCCTCCCCCGATCCCTCACCGGCAATCCCGCGGTGATCCCTGTAGGCCTCTCCCCATCCCCTCCCCTCCATACACTCTTCCCTGATTCAGCAGCAACCATTGGTTGCCATGGTGACCGATTTACGTCAATGCGCTGCCTGAATAACGAGCTGAAAATTGGCCGACTTTATCTGCAGTGGATGAATCCCTGGCCGATCCTGGTGAGGAGCCCATAGTAGTGTATCCATAGCATCCTGATACAGGGCATGAAAAAAAGCTGTCCATTGCAACAGAGCCAAACTACCAGCATTCAATTATTCTTCCATTTTATGCTGCTGTTTGATAATCTGGTTGATAACATAGGGTAGTGCTACATGTGGAATAGTGGCCAAATAAATACGGCTAAATTATATTGTTACATTGTCGCTGTTTTTATCAATGAATTTATGTAAACTCTTTGATTATATCAAGATAAATAAAAGCAAAAATTTAATTGATAATCGCACATTACTTGATTATATATGACCATACAGTTTTGCATGACGTGTAATATGCGTAGCGATCTCCAGTAAGGACAGCCCCCACACTCTATAAAATACGATATCGGCAATAAACCTTTACAGGCTACATACAACATATTTACAATTTCATGAAATTCTGCAGCGCGAAAGAGAGAGAGCAGCGATGACAATTATGACCCCAGTGTGTCTTTCCATATAGGATAAATATGCTTTCTATGCAACAGTAGTGGTCTTTGATGATAATATTAATCACGGGTATATGAAAAGCCACCTCCTACTAAATATAATAATGCGTGCTGTATTATTATATTGAAAGTCATTGTCGATTTTTTGTTTGTTTGTTTGTTTGTTTGTTTGTTTGTTTGTTTGTTTGTTTGTTTGTTTGTTTGTTTGTTTGTTTGTTTGTTTGTTTGTTTGTTTGTTTGTTTGTTTGTTTGTTTGTTTGTTTGTTTGTTTGTTTGTTTGTTTGTTTGTTTGTTTGTTTGTTTGTTTGTTTGTTTGTTTGTTTGTTTGTTTGTTTGTTTGTTTGTTTGTTTGTTTCTTAGCATATAAGTGTAGGCTAGGTACGTAATTGCTGATGGGTGTTGATGACTTTACACTGATTGGTGTAATTGCTTAGTCACCCGTGCGCAATTTTGTGGCGACAATGATTGATGGATGAATAATGAGATTGACAGATTAGACACGAAAGACCGACAAGAGATAACTATAGAAGCAGCAGAAGCAGCAGCAGCAGCAACTTAAACAGCAATAACAGAAGCACCTTTACTATCAACAGCAGCAGCAACAGCAGCAATACCAACAGCAGCACCAGCTGCAGCAACAACAGCAGCCACAGCAATACAAACAGCATCATCATCAGCAGCAGCAGCAGCAGCAGCAACGGAGGCGGCGGCAACAGCAATACCACCAGCAGCAGTATAAGCATCATCATCAGCAGCAGCAGTAGCAGCAACAACAATACCAGCAACAGCATCAGCATCAGCGCAATAGCAGCTACAGAAACAACAGCAATATCAGCAGCAGTATATAGCAGCAACAACAACAATGATATCACAACAAACAAGAGCAATATCAGAATCATTAGTAACAGAGAAAGTATCAACAGTTGCAGCAATCAGAAATAGCAGAAACAGCAGTAGCAATAGAATCAGCAACAGCATCACCATCATCATCATCATCAGCAGCAGCAGCAGTAAAAGCAACAGCAGAAATAGATATACCAGGAGCACACTTATGAAAAGAAAGAGAGAGAGACATATAGCAGCAATAAGAACCAGAACGTCAGGGTGGCAAATTTGGGACCACCCTGCCAGCAACAACAGCATGCGCATTAAAAACATTACTGAAGTTGAAAATAAATTGAAATGAATTGAAAACCTAGACGAAAACACTTCATCACTAAATATAGTGTTTAGTGAACATATGACTAATATAATAATACGTGCAGCAGTGATTGTTATAACAGAACCAGTGATCATACTGTTAAAGCCGACAGTGGTCTAGCAGCTGTTGATTCATAAACATCTGGACCTATGGTTGAGAGCTATATAGTAGTTAGACCCTGCAACATCAGTCGGTTTATAGTAACAATTAATACTGCAGCTGAATAATTTCTTGCAACGGCACCAGCAATAAGTTCTGCAGCGGCTCAATAAATCATATAAATGATTTTACCCTGAAGCAATGTTGGTTCACTGAACTAATCATCTCATGGTGTATGGGAAGGGTCCAGCAATAGGGCTGCCCTGATGACATCGCAAGGCTCTGACACAGAGACCTCCATTTTAAAATAGATTATTTCTAATACGATCACCAGATTGCGCGAGTTGAAAAAGGCCTAGTTTTAATAGGCACTGAAATCGTTCCAGTTTTATAAAACCCGAGTTTTTTCGGTAAGCCGAGCGAGTGTCGATTATACACTGCTTGCTGTGTACATAAAATGGCCGTCACTGTGTCCGGGTCTGCAGCGAAGCGAGTTGGGCAGACTCGTCATGTCGAGTACAATAGGGCCTGGTGTGACTTTATCATAACGAAATCCTAGCTAAAAGTCTCAATCAAACAGATCTATCGAGAGCCCATATAGTGGGTCTTTCAATTATAGCTCAATATTTTGCTGGCTCCGTATTCTCGTACAAGTTACGATATATCGTAGGCTTCTGATTGGTCGAGATGGCAATCTCGACCAATCAGAAGCCTACGATATATCGTAACTTGTACGAGAATACGGGCCCAGCTACACATCTTTGCTAACTACTTGTGCCAACATGTAGTACATAGAAGAAGCCGCATTTAAAAAAATAACCGTTATAGCATAGCTGGAAGCTATGTAACATTATAGTAACATTAGAGCCATGCTCTTCAAATATATAATATATTATTGTAAACAAATACAGTAAAATATTAACACATGTCTTTGTTAGAAAATAAATAAAAGCATGCCATCTTTAGACAAATGAAAACAACACAAATGGATGACAATATAGTTAGCTTTGAAGCATCATAACTGTTAGGATTTCAAATCAACCATTGCCATAAATGCACTATTTTAGCATATTATTTAATGGCCTCCACAACATATAAACCACAATTAGATTACACTATACTGTTTCGTTATCCATGATATTTTTATCACACAAAGAGCGAGTAAGATTGCTAACTGTGGGGGTGAACAATATAGGGCTGAGCTGCGGTGTACATGCATTTATGAACACACAATGGTGCATAGCAACATGGTAGAAAGCAATGGGAAATGTAGAACCTGGTATGAGAGACAGAATAATATACAGATTGAAGTAGCAGCAGCAGTCGGTGCCATAAAAACAGTCTTATGGGCTGGCAATGCATCCAGCTAGCAGCCTTCTGCACACCAGCAGTATTCTGCCGCGCAAATTCAAAATGACAGTAACTGCCTATTTTTCAAGTAAGCAGTAAATGCCTTTCGACTTTGCAGAGCGGTATTGACAGAGCGCATACCGCTTCTACACAAGTGGGTGTTCCACACGCAGCAAAGGTCAGAGCCGTCAAGCTAGATGGAAAGAAAGATGCATTGGCCGGGATTATTGGTTGCTGGTATTGGTCTGGTTTAGAGCAGGTAGGAAGGACGAAAGGATCAGGGTGTGGCTCGGGTGTCAGTCTGGCTGGCTAGCTGGCTGGCTGGATTGCTGGCTGGATTGCTGGCTGGCATACTGGCTGGCTGGCTGGCTGGCTGGATTGCTAGCTGGCTGGCTGGCTGGCTGGCTGGCTAGCTGGCTGGCTAGCTGGCTGGCTAGCTGGCTGGCTGGATTGCTGGCTGGCATACTGGCTGGCTGGCTGGCTGGCTGGCTGGCTGGCTGGCTGGATTGCTAGCTTGCTGGCTGGCATACTGGCTGGCTGGCTGGCTGGCTGGCTGGCTGGCTGGCTGAATTGCTGGCTAGATGGCTGAATTGCTGGCTGCCATACTGGCTGGCTGGCTGGCTGGCTGGCTGGCTGGCTGGCTGGCTGGCTGGCTGGCTGGCTGGCTGGCTGGCTGGATTGCTAGCTGGCTGACTGGCTGGCTGGCTGGCTGGCTGGCTGACTGGCTGGCTGGCTGGCTGGCTGGCTGGCTGGCTGGCTGGCTGGCTGGCTGGCTGGCTGGCTGGATGGATGGGTGGATGGATGGATGGATGAATGTATGGATGGATGGATAGATGGATGGATGGATGGATGGATGGATGGATGGATGGATGGATGGATGGATGGATGGATGGATGGATGGATGGATGGATGGATGGATGGATGGATGGATGGATGGATGGATGGATGGACTGCTGGCTGGCTGGCTTGCTGTCTATGTGGCTGACTGACTAGCTGATTGACTGGCTGGTTAAGTGGCTGGCTGACTAGCTGGCTGGCTGGCTGACTAGCTGGTTAGATGTCTTAACCCTTTCAAGCCTGAGTTTACCATTGTCATCTTCATCCACTACAAGCCGCGAATTTCTGTCGCAATTCTCGACTTGTAATGGATGAAGATGATTTGAAGTTGTTGAAAAATTACCGAAAATTGCCATGAATTGGCAAAACAGTTTCATGGAAATTCCCCCTTCAAACCCCTTGGTTGTAGGAAAATGATGCATTATTGCATCGTGAGGGCTTAAAGTTTGTTACAGTAGTCTTCAGAGCTGTTATTGAGATTCCGCTGATACTACAAAACATTTATTCATGGTGCTGGCTATTGACATCACATTGTAACTGGGATGCATGCAAGTTACTGTAGCTGATATATTTTCTTTTAATATAGGAACTAAATATATATTTTCTATATAATTTTAATGTGACTTTAATGAATATTAGGCTTATGTGATATTTGTTGAAGAAGAAAAAGATGAAGAAAAAGAAGAAAAAGAAGATGAAGAATAAGAAAAAGAACAAAAGAAGAAGAACATAAGGGAGAAGAAGAAAATGGAAGAAGAAAAGGAGAAGAGAGACGAGGACGAAGAAGAAGATAAACAACAAGGAGAAGAAGAAGAAAATAAAAAGAAGAAGAAATAGAAAAAAAGTAGGAGGAGGAAGGGGGTGAAGAAAACGAGGAAGAAGGAGAGAACGTAGAAGAAGAAGAAAAAGCGTAAGAAAAAGAAGCAGAGGGAAAGGAGAATTTTAAAACAAAAAATAAAACAGTTATTCTCAGTTCTGTTTTGAAATCCGATTATTGGTTTTAAACTAAAATGTTAAATTATTTTGCTTTCTATGTAGTATGACTGTCATCTAAATGCTTTGAGAATGCTGGCAGGGTTCACGAAACCTCTAAACCCGGGTTAAACCTGTTCTTGGAATCCTCTTACTGTCATCAAGGATGGTGATTCAGATCTTCAGTGGTCAGGATCAGGGAGGGATGAGAAGGGAGTGTCCTGTGAAATGAGACGTTTGATGATTGATCACTATGGATGCCTTCTTGTCGTTGACGGATTGCTCCCGCAGCCAGCACGAGTCATCCATCCAGTGGTCGATTAATGCTGACCCACCGTCTACGAATCTAGACTGACATCAGTCTAACATTGGATTAACGCTCCTTGACGTTAACAGATAACTCCCGAGTGGCTTCTTACTTCAATCGGCAAATAGGCGGCCACCGGGATGTTCTAACATGTATTGACTGACGGCGTTTGATCCGCATTACGGTAACCAATCATCGAGTAGACCACAACCCTTTGTGATCCAAACGATCCACAGGATTTGACTTTATGATCTAGCACCGCATCCAATGTTACGTCAAAGTAACTGCTATATATCTGTTATGATTTGTCACTTATATCTATGATAATTTAGTATTCTTATCCCTATATCCTATAGCAAACACGAGACGCTCATTAAATTTTGGCCCACCGTCTCCGACGCTGGCCCAACATTGAAACAACCTTGGGTAAATGTCTCTTGTTTACTGGGTAGGCCCTATATGTATAGGGATATGCACTGCACAGGGGGGATTCTGTGTCACTGTGACTTACGTGTTTTTGAAATATACAAAAAAGAGAGCACCCAGCAGACACGAGACGTTGACCTAGTGTTGATGTCATGTTGGGCCAGCGTCGCAGACGGTGGGCCAACATTACATCAACACTAGATCAACGTCTCGTTTTTGCTGGGTGCTCTCTTTTCGTCGTGGACCAGCATCAAAACAACATCGGGTGAATGTTTAGTGTTTTATGGACCAGGATGTCTTGTCATTGCAGCAGCAGCTCCTTTCCACAAAGTTCACTTCACAATATCATGCCTCTTCCACGTTCAGCAAAGGTTCACAAATTACACTCAATTCCCATCGCAATAGCAAAAATGTATTAATGTAGCTGGGCGGGGGCCCTAGGGTAGTGGTTAGCACCGCTGCCTTTCACGCCAGAGTCCGGGGTTCGGTTCCCGGTCTCGGCGGTTTGAAAGAAACAAAATTGTTTCTTCCCCATCCACGTGTGAAAGTTAGTATTGTGGGGAGCCTCCGTGACCGAGAGGTAGCGTGCTCGGCCTCAGACCGCCAGGG
Organism: Flabesymbios commensalis; assembly: GCA_964017125.1. Taxonomy (NCBI): domain Eukaryota; kingdom Metazoa; phylum Annelida; class Polychaeta; order Terebellida; family Flabelligeridae; genus Flabesymbios; species Flabesymbios commensalis. Next base: position 53,578,117 of record OZ024910.1, read on the forward strand.
CTCGAATTTCGAATCCTGTGTCTGGAGGACAGTGTCATCTCAATCATCTCACCATCCTCAGGAGGTTCTCCTGGCCCAGTTTAGCCTATATGTGCACAAAGGTGGCCTAAAGCCCGATTCATTTCATTTCATTAATGTAGCTTTATTTGTCTCTCTTAATTTATTTTGCAAACATGTGTACGCATTTACATTGCTTATGATTTAAGTTTTCCGTTGATTTTAATCATCACACTTTATATTTAATATCAATAATAATTTATTCATTCATGCAGTTCAATCACTCCAATGTCAACTATTTTGAAGGGCAATATACGTTCAATGTTAATAAAATTTGAGCTGCCAATAACAAGTTTTAGTAATTGTTTATCTTTTTATGTGATAATAGTGACTAATTGTGAATGTATATTCATGAATAAGGTGAGTAGGCCTAAGCAACGCGTATCTTTATGAAGATAGTATTCCTATACACAAAGCAAGAAATATAAGACAATACAAAGACAATGACCGTAAGTGAATGTACGAACACAGATTACATAATTCACCAAACATATACAACCAAGTGTTGTAGCTTACTCTACACCAATTTAACTCTTACAGCGCGGGGATCGACTTTAGACGTCAGAATCTGACGTCTATAGACGTCAGATTCTGACGTCTAAAGTCGATCACCGCGCTGAAAGAGTAGAATATGTATAATGGCCGTAGACCCCTTACATATATGGTATTCAAATAAAGCAGGAAGATCTAGCTAAGACATTTATAATGACTTCACATTGAAAAAAAACTATTGTCTTTTGGTTATATAACAATATTTCAACGACAACCAAACGACGAGAGGGGATTAGATTAATGTAGTATCGGCCGGGGAGGTATAGGACTATACCACTAACAATTTTATACTCAACCTTCAGGTGATATTCAGCATAAATGTGTGTTATTTCCTAGAATATATCGATTTTAATTTCAAAACATGGCCTGTATATTTCTTTATTACAGTATATAAGAACCATACACAAAGGCACACAAAAGTGTAGGCCTTGTCTGATCTGTGTGTTTTGTGCACGCTGAATAAATGAGCATGTTTTTTTACTTTATGTACGATTTAAATCTTTTGTTTGCTCCACCACCTTTTTCATTCTAATATTTAATTTAAGCTAGTAATGGAGATGATTGTGAGGTTTTTTGCATTTGATCTATATTAAATAATACGCCGTTATGACTTTGACATTTTCACTGAGAGAGAGGCACGACGCACATGTTTTAATTAAAAGACCGTAGCATTGTGATTGATGAATAGGTGCAAGTCGTCAAGCCAACCAACACAAGACCTTGAACCAGTGTTGGTTCGATTTTAGGCCATCGTCCGTGGCACATGCCCAACGTTAAACCAGCACTAGATCAGCGTCTCGTGTTCGCTGTCAAGTCATTTTGCTGAACCAGCTCCCTGGGGATTCCCTGATGACGTTTTGTCACGTGCCTGGAATTCCCCTTTTCGGGAATGCCTGTCTGGGAGCAGCATGGTTGTCTGGTGGGATGTTTGAGGAGATCTCCAGACAAAAAAGGCAGGTTAATAGTGTTGCTTAGTTTCTCCTTTTGTGTATATATTAATTTGTA
>OZ024910.1:53584730-53619730 GCA_964017125.1 Flabesymbios commensalis
ACATGTTTCTTCCCCATCCACGTGTGAAAGTCAGTATTGTGGGGAGCCTCCGTGACCGAGAGGTAGCGTGCTCGGCCTCAGACCGCCAGGGCTCGAATTTCGAATCCTGTGTCTGGAGGACAGTGTCATCTCAATCATCTCACCATCCTCAGGAGGTTCTCCTGACCCAGTTTAGCCTATATGTGCACAAAGGTGGCCTAAAGCCCGATTCATTTCATTCATTTTTACGTGCTATTTGTTCAGATTGACGTGGCCCTCCGGTCAGGCAGGCCACCCCACTTCACACATCAGAGATTCTCTAACAAGCCAGCCAGAGGACGAGCGCCGTCCCCCACCCTCACCACAATCACACACATTAGGGCGGTGCCATGCCCGGCGGCAGGGCTCACCAGACCAACAGACATTCACGCAATGTTGTTTAAATGTTGGGCCGCGACGGCCCAACATTTAAACGACATTGCGTGATACATGGCGTTAGTTTACCCGAGTCTGCAGAGGTCAAGGTCTTTCTTCTCCGACGAACCATACACGGCGAAGAATCAATTTTACGCGTTCTCATCACGACTCGGTCACACCGTCATTATTACACCCTAGGCCGCGAAGCGGGGAATCTAACAATCATTTATAATTAATGACAGGGACAGGTAGACCACGCTACGTATTCTGTTCTCAAGATAATTCTGGAATTTCAAGAATCGAAGTACAGTGAACTTTGACCCTGCTTTGTCAGAGCCCGTATGTACCACCGCCATTTAAGTGGTTAACAGTGGCCTGATCGACCAATCAGCACCAGGCTGTAATAAAGGAGGGTCTGAAAGTGCTTAGAGCTGGGGTTATGCGGGGTCACATGTCATTTATATCCCTGCACGGCACCCCTCTACATCTACTCCGCATTCGTCATGATCTTCATTACAAATGTTTTTTTTTTCACAATTCTGTTTTTGGGTTCGAACTGATCAGATACCTTACCACGGACCTGACCACTTCACAATCTTCTAAATGTACAGCATTGTCACGAATGGTGTGATTGGTGATCTATTCTCACCTGCCCAATCACCTCCTGCCATGCATGTGTGAGACTGAGTCATCACTTACTTATTATGATCACACCTAACCCTTTAACCGCCGGTGCCGCATATATTCGAGTTTTCATTTTTTATTAGCACATTAAGTACAACATTTTAAATATGTTAAATATAAAATGTGACATCAACCAGCAAGATTTGAAATTTGTTGACCTCCATTTTGTCAAATCTGAATAATTTTCACTCACTTGAAGTTGTGGATCGCGTCAGCGAGACACAACTTCAAGTTGGTGAAAATTCAAATTGAATAATTTGGCGGTTAAAGGGTCAAGGGTATGTTTCAAACAACATTTTAGAGAACACAACATACACACATTATGTTTCTGTCATGAAAGTTACATTTCCCGAAGACAGTATTATTATAAATTTTGGACTAAATATGACATACATACCCCTATTTAGGTAACAACCGTTGATTAGCTGATCAGATCACGTGGCGAAGTGTACAATGGCAATTGGTCGGTCTGGCAGGGTAAGGCCACTTTAATAAAATAATAAAATAATGTGATTCTTATGTACAGGCCTAATTTGTCAATCATCGTTTTAATATGTAAGGAAAGTAATTTGCATAAAAATTAGAAAAGTGGTTTATTAATAGGCTATAGATATTGTAAATTCCATAAGGTAAAGAGCCAGGCTGTAATTAAGACAGAGCATGACTGAGTAAGATATATTTTCCTATATAATCATTGTATGCCATCATGTCATAGCACAGCATGTGTAATAAATACATAAATTGTATATATTGGAACAAAGAATATACAAAAAATGTGTCAGCCAACGTAATTTCGAATAAGTTTGTTCAACCATTATTCTGAGAGAAAAACAAGGCAAAATTACTTTTTATGTTAAAAGAAATATTTAATATACTGTGTGCTGATAAATCATCTATTAACCCTTTCAAGCCTGAATTTACCATTGTCATCTTCATCAAGATGATTTGATGTAGCTTAAAAATTAAAGAGAATTACCATTTATTGATAAACCAATTTCATGAAAATTTTCCTTCTAAAACCGTCAGTTGTAATAAAATTGAGTCGGTTTTCAGAGATGTAAAATGATGCTTTTAAGTTTAACGCATCGTGAGGGTTTAAAGGGTTAAGAGGTTTCTGTCATATTCGTCACAATATTAATCATTGACCGGTGCTCACACCTGCAGGAAGACACATTCTCACCCCGTTCTCCCATGAATTTTCACATAATTTGACCCCGTGGGATCAAGGGGTTGAATCTGCCACATTGACCAGTGGTAGATGCGACACTTTAATCCTAATGACCAATCACTGTGCTCATGAGGTATTGAAAAAGAACCATCCCAGCAAACACGAGACATTGACCCAATGTTGTTTTAATGTTGGTCCACCGTCTACGACGCTTGCCCAACATTAAAACAACATTGGGTTGATGTCGCGTGTTTGCTGGGTGAAGTCCGTCAAATAACATACGGCCATCAACAACCATGAGACGATGAATCAATGTTGTTTTGATGCTGGCTGGTATTCGCAGGTATACTTGTTCCAGTATAGAGAAGAGGAGCGACGGAGATAGCTGTCAATCCACCTTGTTAATTTATATGGCCATCAAACAGTGGGCTTGTCGCCTATAGTGGGCGTTCCTCTCACCACCCTCGGGGCACTCTAATTACGGCGACCTGTTCTTACAATGTGCTAGTGTTTCTTCTGAGACCTCACAGCGGGCCCATATAGCCCACCGCAGTCAATTAAACTGAACCACATAATTTACGTTTACTTTCAAGGGCGTTGGAGTCTTTGAAGGTAATGTAGTCACACTCCCGCTTAGTACTTCACACGAAACCATTTCACCCCTAGTTACGCATTCAGTAATGGTAATGACTCAGGCGATTGATATAGTGTACTGCCACGTTTTAGAAGTTACGGTAATGATATTATTATAGTATCAGGTGTAACCACGTGTTAAAACGGTGATACTGAAAAGCACCTCAAAATAATCAGATCATGACGGACTCATGAATTGTTATGACCACTGGCTGGTGTTTACTCCTTGTGTTATGTTATCCTGTGACAATGACCAACAAGCAAACATGATTAAAGATACATGTTATTGTAGAGTAGGTCTATAAACTTAAGCCATGCGGATAAAACAATTTTGTGACATAAATACATCATTAAGTTTATTAATCTTGGTCACAGCAAGGAGGTTATATTATCCTTGCTCACAATAGATAGGCCAAGGTCAAATGCAAAGGGCAACAAGTGGTAACAAGGGTACACTTATAAATTATACAAAACGGTTATTATTTTTGTAAAAAAGTTTTTACGAAAAAGTGCCGAGCCGAAACCGTCGCCCAATGATGACGTATACTGTTTAAATTTTCGCGAATTTGTGATTTTGGAACTTTTTACCAAGTCTATAGAATTCGCGAATTATTGATTTCAATGATAGGTAGCGCTAATAATAATAATGTTCGCGAGATTTTTAAATTCGTGAATTTGTCTTCCTCTTCGCGAATATTACCAGATCTACAGTATTTACTGCACGCAAGGCCACATTGGTCACATGATTTTTAACAGCGAGCTGACTGGTTTGTATAACAATGCTAAAATCAACACCACTGCATGGTTGAAAATTAATGTATCTGGTATGATATATATATCTACGGAAACATCTGATGACGACACAAGATTAGTCATTTTACCCTAAATTTTATCATTTTTAAACATTTACAGTTTTATTCCAATAACATTGTTCTTAAGTACATGTATATGTCACAATAATACATATTCGTATTTATACCAGTGATTAGCCTAAATTATTCTACTTTTATTGACTTGTATGAGCAGATCCAAAAAAGTAAAATTCAAGCATAATCCTCCGTATTTATGATAGACACGACACGTTAGTATAATCACAGCTGAACACCTCATCAATGTTCACATGATTTAGAAAAGCGGACTGACTGGCTTGAACATCCATGCCATCTCAACATCACTGGCTGAATCTTCATTCCTATTATAATGTATTGACGGAAACAGCCTGTACTACCATCGTCATGCACCTGTCATCATAATTTAGCTTTTCCCTTTAATGATAATATTTACACACAATAACATCGCTATTCCGATATAATTATTTTCGTTTATAATCGTAAAAATTATACTACATTTGAAATAGAGAAAATCCGTTACATTTGATCTTTAAAATTATACAGTAGAAGGTCCATATAATTGTGGTTCAAACATCTTTTCACACTCTTTGCACAATTCCAATAAAAAAAAATTAAGTTGAACATTAGGCCTCATATGCTGTATAGTGTTATAGAGTCATTAAACAGAAAAAAACAATCAAATTGAAAATTGCCTTGTTATCATGTATATTGTGTGCTTACATACAACTGTATCATGTACTCTGTGATAATGCTAAAATATTTTCAGTTTTAATATATTTTTGTGTACTTTATTATCTCCATATAATTAAAAATGCACATACGGTAGTATAATACCAGGGCGACTATATATTCTATATGGATGTTTTTGTTCAATATACTTTATAAATCTTATTATATTATGGTATCATAGGCTGTTTTCGTCAATGCATGCGTCATTATCAGGAAAAATTAAATGGAAACAGTGATATTGAGTTTGACATGGACATTCAAACCAGTCAACTTGCTGTTCATAATCATGTGAACAATGTGACCAATGATCAGGTGTCTATGTCTATGCTAGAAAGTTGTTTTTTCAAAGCGGTTTACATTTGACTTTAAAGGTCAAATATAAAGGGTTTTGAACAGTGCTCAGCGTTTTTTCGGAAGTTCCACAGAATATTCTATAAACTGTATTTTTCAGCCAAAATAAATTTTTTGGTATACATTCTATGTCCCGTTGTTCAATGTCAGATCTATAAATTGTCACGGGGTGTTCTTAAAAAAACCCTCATTACATTTGACCCAAGTAGGTCAAATAAGAGATTAGTTGGCGTTAAATTATAGATTAGACTGCGCCTACTATGTATTGAAAAGGATTATTACTTTGGTAAAGCATATTAATTTCTTCTAGCTTTTTCTGTTGATTATCTCAAAACTTTCCGAGCAGTCGGGAACATATACTCCCAATGATGTACGTTCCGTGCAAACTTCACTAGTCATCGTGTTCACATGCTTTTCAGGCGTAAAAACACCTCATCGTTGGTCCCATTGTTTACAAGATTTTGAAAAGCGAGCTTTAACTGACTTTAATATCCATGCCAAACTCAATAAATACTGGTTGACTAGTAGCCTAACTTCCCGATATGACGTACACATTGACAAGAAAAGCTGAAACTATTCATAAAAGTTCTTATTTTACCCTAAATCATAACATTTTTTCAAATATTGATAGCGTTAGAATAATCGTCAATAGAATATCAAATATAAACAAAAAATCCTATGCTTTTTATTATTTTTTCTGAAAAAAATCTTACCTTTTCCTGCATTTATATTGTCTATTTCATCATGCTATGAATTTTAAAATATACAAGACTCTTCAAGAAAATTTCATAAGAATTAGTTTTTTTGGACGCGCTCACAATTTCCTTGCTTGTTCTCAGTTGTAAATTCATGATCATCGGGTTTTTGCTGTGATATCAACATGTTTTTTAAGGATATTCGTATGCCATTAACAGTGGTTAAGAAAATAGTTTTAGGCGATAATTATGAAATAATTATGGTAATTTGTTCATACTTGATAATTTCATTTACATATTGCACCTTATGCTGTTTTTAACGTTATTTTAAATGATCATTTATTTTTGTGTCGTATTGTTTCACCAAGTTGTGCTGGGCAGTCTGTACATCTGATTTAATTTTCCTAAATGTTAAAGCAATGTAAAGCAATTAGATAATAACAATTAAATTTTAATTATTGATTCTAATTTTTGCCAAGACGCCAGCATTTATCTAAAGCCTATACGTAGTGCCTATTTTTGTCACATTCGGGATCTTCGTCGAATCGACGTATCAAGAAAAGTTTCTCTACGGCCCTTTCCAAATATATTGTAGTTGTATTAGTTAGTTATCATTAAACTGGACTACTGTAGTTTTTACAGAACATGCAGCATGAAAAAAATGCAGCATGTCCACAATTGTCTGAACAAGATAAATATAGTGACTAAAGCCCCACGCTTTAGTCGCTCAACCCCATATATTAATATCACAGCATTGGCTTCCAGATCAATTTCACGACACATTCCGTAGGCACATTTGATTCCCACTTCTGGGGTTGCATGGTAATAGTACTGAAGGGTTCTTTTTGAAGAACCTATATTGTTTAGAGTGAATGATAACTTTAGTGAATACGGTTTTATCCTCAGCTGTTTCTATCAATACATACGTCAATATTAGTGATATCGAGCTTGGCATGACCATTCAAACAAATCAGCTTGATGTCCAAAATCACGTGAACAATGTGATAATGTGATCAATGACGAGTTGTTCGTGTTTACCTGTTTACGTATACGGAAAACATGTGAACATGATGACCAGTGAAGTGGGCACGGGATATATGGCATCATTTGGAGTGGGCGTTTCTGAGTGCTTGGCATTTTTTTCAGAAGCTCGACAGATATTAAGATAAATTATATATTTTTAGCCCAAATAATAATGCTATGTCCCGTTTTTCAACGAGACATAAACGGATCTATTAATTGTCATTGAGTGTTTATTTTTTCTAAAACCCTTTATGTGACCTTTACCGACCATGCCTTGACTTGGATATTTTTTCCACCACTGACATGGAGTGTTCCGCCTTCGATTTTGGTCCGCCGACGAGTAAGGCGCTATGACGTATAAAAACGGTCCCCACGCTGAAAGGGTTATGATAAAGCGAAAGGTGACTTTTAAAGCTAATTTAAGAACGAGGTACGTGTTTTAAAACGTTTTACCAATTTCACTAAAAACGCTTACAATTATTGTTATAACACAAGGTCTTAACGGCGACCATTACAGTTATAATGACATAATGTAATCTACCTAAAAACAACTCTTCTAGCTCTTCTCTTTTTTTAGCTTGACTGAATGATTTTTAATGCCAAGGTAGCAAATACTACAATTGCAGCAAACTTGGGTAAAAATTATCTAAACGACCAAACAACTTTGGTATGATAATTCTTACAGAGCTACAAACTGGAAAAAAATGTTACTAAAACTTAGTTAATGAATATTTTTTTAACTGTAAAACATGATAGATGGTCTTTGCATATCCTTTGACCCACGTTATAAATTTTTATTTCAATCCAAGTCAAATTCCGGAAGACATTGGCGATACAACTCCACAAAATAAATTTTAAAAACTTGGAAACTACATATCTGTTTTCTATTTTCAGTATTACTCACCAAATTACTTTATATGTTCAGAAAGGGATTATAGAAACTGGAATGATGACGATTTTTTTTCAGAAGCTCGACGGATATTAAGCAAATTATATATTTTTAGCCCAAATATTAATGGTATGTCCCGTTTTTCAACGAGACATAAACGAATCTATTAATTGTCATTGAGTGTTTATTTTTTCTAAAACTATTTATATATGTGACCTTTACCGACCATGCTTTGACTTTGGATATTTTTCCCAGCAAAATTATCTTTAACTGTAAAACATGATAGATGGTCTTTGCATGTCCTTTGACCCACGTTATACATTTTTATTTCACTCTAAGTCAAATCCCGGGAGACATTGGAGATACCACTCCACAATTTTTTTTAAAACTTGGAAACTACAGATCTGTTTCTATACTCAGTATTACTTACCAAATTACTTTATACGTTCAGAAGCGGATTATAGACACTGGAATGATGATGATTGACCTGTAAGAATCGCCGATTCAGATTAAAAAAATTGTTGAAGTGCATTTTTTTGTATACAGTACATGATCTATCATGTGTATTGCTGAATCTTATTTCATCCTGCAGTCTTTATAATCTAAAGATAAAGTATAGCAACATTTCATCAAGAAGTAGAATGCAATACATCGGTCACTTGACGGGATACAGATGGCAATGGCTGAGGTAAAAGCGTCATTTCGGAAACATATAAGAACATTATGAGAATATATGCACCGATTGTAGGAAGGCATGTGAGCGAGCAGTCGGCCAGGTATAGGTATAGGTCAAAGATTACAGCTGCAAGATTCAGATACTAGTATAAATATTATCTTCATTCCAGTAATGCTGTTACTGACACAGAGCTGATAAAGCCTAATTTTGTTATGTTTTAGTTTCTCGTGTATATGTTATAATTACTTGTATTTGATATCACAACAGAATTAATGTGCAAAGCTGAAACTGCTAGTTTGACTAATAATATTGGGGCGCCTATTTTGTGGGAAAAGTCAATTAATTAGTCTGATGACTGAACAAACAATATCTCAGTAGACTGGCTTCGTTTCAAGCCATTACGGACGTTCTTCCGAATTTGCGTAAAAATGCGAGATAAGCTATCTTGTTCATCATATACACCCGCGTCCTGAATGATTACTATCTCGATGATCTCACTAACTAGAAATCATCAGTTACCCAGCTTATACTCACACAACCATCGTGTTGTAGTATGTAAAATGCCTCCGTCATGCAGCGGTAGAACCACATTTCATTATAATCAGTATCACTATACAAGTTGTGTTATTATCGGACAGATTATCATTATCATCAAGGAATATATTCTTTGTTATCATGTTTTGTCTATGTTGTGTTGTTGTTGATCGGGGACTTATATGCTAGATAACACACTCTATCAGCTTGTCTATTCTGGTCATGATCCAAAACGCTTAACTCATATATTTTTTAAATGAAGCTATACAATATCATTCGATCACCTGGGCTGTTATTCTGCCAGCATCAGATACGCTGCTGGCAGATATGATGAGAGCTATGTAAAGACTAGACACTAATGGATGCCACACGCCCAGCCTAACCCCCTACACCCCCTCTCAGCTAACACCGCTGTCACATCCACTCACTCTCAACACTGTGTTCTGGCTTAGCTTCCTCCACGCCAGCCCCAGCTGACTTCCTGTCCCCACAACCCTGCCCTTCAGGGTCACTTCCGCCTGCGCGGCTGCGTCACTTTACTCTTCCATTAGCGCAGTTGTTGACCACTCGCAGCCGTCCATTCGGACCAGTGTCACCCTGCCCCCTGGTCTGCGCTGGTCAAGACTGACCAGGGGCTTGGCTTTAGTTTGCCACATCCACTTCAACTGCTCTCGCCTTCTCTCGTCTATTGATCGGCACTCTGAATGGGGTCACAGCCAGGTCAGCACACAGCGATAGCGGATCACGTGACCTGTCAGCCATGATGAATGACCTGAGAGCGAGGCTTGGCCATGCTCAGCCATTCGTGTTCTCCTGGGGAGGTGTACACTGCCGTGTAAGGGCAAACGACAGTAACTGATCACTGGAATAGTAACCACTTACTGCTTACTATCTGCCTCTGCGCGGCGGTGTACTGGCCTGCAGGGGTCTGCGTCAGCCAAAATACAAACCCTAAGGAATGTATACTCTGTGTAGTGAGTGGCAACGTTATACAATAGAAGACACACGTTATAACATGAGGGGGGGGGGGGGGTAATGTCATGACAACGTATCTCACTCATATTTGACACAATTGTATATTCTGCCATGTCACTGTTGATACAATAACAACTGGTTATTAATTGATCAATAGTGGCATAGCAAATTGTTATTGATTGATCATATCACCATGCTCATATAATATCAACATTATTATTTGCCACAACCTGCAGGAAAAAACATACTTAAAACATTATAAGCCTACGTCTAGAATGAAAGTCATAGTTTAATATATATGTAATGCATTTTCTGCAGAACAGATATAACAACGAAGTACAATACATTCATAATATTTATATGGCCAGGTTAGCTCGAATAACATTGGTATATTAAAGTAAGTTAACATTGCAATAGAACATTGCAACATATTATTTACTAAATCAACTTCATATTTATATAAATAAGTATTATTTTGTTGATATTCTTCACATGTTGTGAGCTACATGGCATATCACTGTATAGTATCACAATGGGTGCTATTTCGGTTTGTTCTGCTTTTCAGTTTGACCCCAGAAGGCCCAGGTTATCACCATCCCTGCACACGTCGTGCGTTGTCTTATCGATGGCAGAACGCTGGCCCAGCGTTTATCATTCCAGCTCGACCTTGATCTACCGATGTGTATGGTAACTAGGATATGATTGTGTGGTCGGCCGCAGCGTGTCAGCACTGGTAGGGGTCCATTGGGTTGTGGGGCCAGACAGGCAGTTGGCCGCCAGCCACCGCAGTGATTAATTGTCTTGTTATTGTGCTAAACCAGCAAGCAGAGATACGACTCATTGCCCCCTCGATGCTGTATCAGCATCGTCGACGGTGGACCAATGTCCAAGCAACATTGATTGATCGCCTATTGCTTGTTGGCTCACGTATACATGGTGTAGTTGACAATCGCCCGCGCCACCTGTGCTCACTGCCAGGCTCATAGATAATATCAACATGTTCATATATTATACACCCATGTTGATATGTACACACATTCCAGTATACATTATATACCGACAATAGTACATAGGGGTGCACCCAGTTTTCTGTTTGACCCCTCTTATACATTGGGCCAGTTGATACACATTAGCTAAGTCACGTCAGATAAGAGTAAAATTAATGCAAACAAATAAGGGGGGGCCATCATTCAATCTCCAAAATGCTATTATATTATGTTTAAATAGAACAGTTTTTGAAGTAGATTATTTATTACATGTCCACTTCTAATTATTTATTTCAAAAATTCACTCTAGTCCTTTCTCTTGAGATTGAATGGCGGCCCCCTAAATGGATCCATCACCCACACATAGACCCTATTATTATCGGACTGATAATATTTTTTGGTATTGAGGTGTGACATAACGAGCGCCTGCTTTGCTTTTTGCTTTGATTAACAGCGGCAAGAAGTACCTATGGTATACAAAACATCCCATTAAACAACATAGAATAATGTAGGAAAGGCTTGAAGGAGAACACGGGGGTTATAACATATATATATATAGGCCTATGCCAAGCAGCAAACATTACTTGTCCCTTGAGAAGAATCCAAATGGTCAGAACTGGGTCTACGTTCACCAGCCCGAATTCCCTGTTGTTGACCTGACCCGTTTACGTATTTCCGGTTCGTTGTGCATGTTATGGAAAGTAGGTCGTGGAAAATTAAATCTCAATCGGCAAATAGGAGAGGAGGTTCCCAACTGAGCCAAGGTGAGGCTGGCCAATCACAACCTGGGAATGATTGCCCCATTTCCAGCCTTTCCCATGTCAGTGTTCTTGAATGAAAGGTCGCATCTGCAACTTTGTAAAAAGACAGCAAACACGAGGCGTTGAGCCAATGTTTTAACCCTTTAGCCGCCAAATTGTTCAATTTGAATTTCCACCCACCCGAAGTTGTGTCTCACTGACGCGATCCACAACTTCAGGTGAGTGAAAATTATTCAGATTTGACAAAATGGAGGTCAAGAAATTTTAAATTTTGCTGATGATTTTCACTTTTTATTTTTAAAATGTTTAAAAGCTGATATGTTTTGTGCTAATAAAAAATGTAAAAAAACGAATATGGACGGCACCGGCGGTTAAAGGGTTAATGTTGGGCCAGCGTCGCAGGGATGTGACTTTCAAGACAACGGGTGAACGTATTTCTTTGTTGTGAAGTTTATCTTAAATAAAGTACTTATATAAAAGCAGTCTTGTATACTATATCAGGCCAACCCCGCTAAATTTTAAATTGTCCACTTCTACATAAAACGAGTAATACTTCAAACATAAATACGAATCCTATTGCTTTCTAGTCTCAGACAACTCAACCTAACTATTATAGAACATCAATCGCCAGCTTCGTGAACTATTTTTCTCACAATTATTCATTATTCAATTATTTACATAGAAATCTTGCATTGTACGAATAGATTTTATATATTTGTTGTTTGTTTTGTGGCAAATAAAAAAGTACGTTAACCACACACCTTGTTTGTTTGTTTGTTTGTTTGTTTGTTTGTTTGTTTGTTTGTTTGTTTGTTTGTTTGTTTGTTTGTTTGTTTGTTTGTTTGTTTGTTTGTTTGTTTGTTTGTTTGTTTGTTTGTTTGTTTGTTTGTTTGTTTGTTTGTTTGTTTGTTTGTTTGTTTGTTTGTTTGTTTGTTTGTTTGTTTGTTTGTTTGTTTGTTTGTTTGTTTGTTTGTTTGTTTGTTTGTTTGCTTGTTTGTTTGTTTGTTTGTTTGTTTGTTTGTTTGTTTGTTTGTTTGTTTGTTTGTTTGTTTGTTTGTTTGTTTGTTTGTTTGTTTGTTTGTTTGTTTGTTTGTTTGTTTTTGTTTGCTTTTTGTCTGTTTGTTTGTTTGTTTGTTTGTTGGTTTGTTGGTTTGTTGGTTTGTTGGTGTGTTTGCCTCTTCGTTTATTTGTCTGTTTAGATGGTTGATGGACTAGATCTATGTACAAGGTTTTTTTAAGGTCACTGATGCCTAGAATGACATTATTAATGTCAAAAATGAATACCGCGTCACATAAATATGCCCTTCACATGGAGGTCGAAGGTTATAGAATAAGATTTTGAAGATTACTGAAGCCTAGAATGACATTATTTATACCTTAAATAAATTATGTGGCACAATTTAGCCAGAAGGGAAATATCACATGTAACTGTTAGGCCACTAGTAAAAATTGTAGTTTCACAATAACCGTTGGTGATCATGTTTTGACTTTCATGTGGTGCTTTGAAGGTCACAGAAGCTTATAATTTGTAACTCGAGAAATTAGTTTCACGCCCCAAATTAGTCAGAAATGACATATCACACTTGATTATCGGATCATTAGGTAAACATCCATTTTTTTGCCGTTTTTGGTCAAACTCGACACAGAATTCATGGTGACATTTTGGAGAGCGAAACATGGATATTGAGGGACACTCAGCCCAATTTTCAAAGTTCTGAAACGTCTCGTGCTGACGTATCTCTTATAGGCCTAAAAATAGAAGTATCGTCTGCAAAAAGGAACATACTACTTGATATATTATCAGTAATGTCATTAATATAAATTAAGAAGCAGAGTGACCCAAGGACGGATCCTTAGGGGAACTCCTGATTTAATATGTCGCCAATCTGACGACGAACCTTTAATAACTACTATTTGTGACGTGTTAGTTAAATAGTTTATAAGCCAATATAGAATATTTCAAGCACCTAACCGTATTTTTCATATTTTATAGATCAGGCCTTTGTGACTAACTTTGTCAAACGCCTTTGCAAAGTCTAAAAATGCAGCTCGGACCGAGTTATTTTTGTCAAGTTATTTGTATTATTATGTTATGAGAAATACAAGCCAGCTGATTACCACATGAGTCTCTGTTAAAAAAATCTGACTGGTGTGGTGACAATATAGCATAATGTTTTAGATAAAAGAAAATATGTCGGAATATATTTTTTTCGAATACTTCAGAGACGCAGGGGAGCAGTGATAGATCTACTGGTCTGCAACTATTAATATCAGACTCGATGTCTTTTATATAGCGGTATAACTTATGCTCTTTTCCAGGTTTTCGGATAAATACCATTAGTTAGAGATTTGTTAAAAATATGACACAAAATTAGAAAAAATTGGATCACAGCTTCTTTAAGAAGCCTGCTGTCAATCTGATCACATCCAGTTGATTTGCTGCAATCTAAAGTAGCCAATATGTTTTTAACTTGGTCAGAGGTAATTAATAAATCTTCGATATCTGCATAATCACGATCAGTGAGTGGGGGGAGTATCATATCTTTATTATCGATAGTATGGATTATAGTATACAATAAGTATTAAATACTTCTACTTTCTTTGAATTGTCGTGAATAGTATATTCTCCGTGAACAATAGATTGTATTTCAGATTTTTTTGACCCTTTAATTTCACGTTTTAGTACACTCCACCACTGTTTCGGAACCACCGCTATATGCCTACACTGTGGACTTTCACTACAGCTTTTAGATGATAAGTGATCATTCAAGCTATTAAAGTTCAGACGTATTAACAGAGAAAGAACAACACAACCTAGATGAATCTAGAACCAGAAACTTCTTTTTAAATTTCATGCTAGAACCCATGAGACAATAACTGTGTTGTTATTTCTTACTTTGTTGCGAAAGTAGGAAAGTGGAGCAATGAATTCATAATGACCGAAAATTCGGATCGTGTTTATTCAAAATCTTAATGAACATCTGCAGCCTTTCCAGCTTTTCATATATTCTATTTAATTTTCATCGGTTCTATTTTATTTGTTCTCTTTAAGCCCTCACGATGCATTAACACATCATTTTACATCCCTGAAAACACAATTGATTTCCCTACAACTAAGGGTTTTCGAAGGTAAATTACCATGAAACTTTCTTACAAATGCAAGACGATTTTCTTCACTTTTTCACCCACTTCAAGTCATCTTTCGGTTGCGCCCCCCCCCCCCCAGCTCTGGAATTGTATCCCTCTTGAGATTAAAAAATCTAAAACTACACAGTCATTTCGGAAAAAATTGAAAACTGTATAATTCGGCCAAGCTTTTCCATTCTAAATCCTCTGTGTCCCTGCATGCTGGATCTACGAATTGGAACGGCAAACGGACAATGGTAACGAGCCCGATTCGGATTTGCAGCGCCTCTGAGCTCGGAACACCGAGGATTTAGGTTCATTAGAAGTTTTTCATTTCATCTTCACCCACTACAAGTCGAGAATCGCGGCAGCGATTCGCGGCTTGTCGTGGATGAAGATGACAATGGTAAATTTAGGCTTGAAAAGGTTAAGCAGTAACCTTTTGTATCATACTTATTTATATGTTTTATATTAGTCATCATGTTTGGAATTTATTGTGGCCAATAAAACATTATGCTGTCTGACAGTCAAAAGAAAATTTACCTTGGAGATCCACCTTGTTTTTAGATTGGGTTAATCTAGTTTTTATATAATATACGAAAACTTCATAAATAAGCTACATATAATTGTATTTTTTCACATAGAAAAAGGTATAATATTCTACCCCTCTTCTTGAATAAAAACGGAATTACGGGTAGTGATTAGCTAATCTCGTCATGTGACATACTGTACCGATGGCAATTGGTCAGCGCTATGCTGGCCCTAATTAGTATGGTATTGTACTCTTATTTAAATAAAAAGGGAAAGATGGGTGGTGGGACCGTGCGGACATTTATTATCCTCATTTTATGCAATAACCAAGTATTATATGTCTAACTTAGCCCTGAAAGCGCTGAATGTTTTATGAAAACCTTGGAGACCAAAGGGTTTATTCCAATTTGATATCAGTATAAATGGCTTATTCAGCTATTTACGATTCATTTGAATACCTATGTATGGGTCTACAGAATCTTACAGTGCGGGAATCGACTTTAGACGTCAGAATCTGACGTCTACAGACGTCAGATTCTGACGAATAAAGTCGATTCCCGCGCTGTAAGGGTTAAACTCAGACCGCCTGTGAGGGATTACGCCATCTTAAATCAATAAAAATAAAAATATAAAAAATATTTCATATGTGTAATAACGCGACGAGGGAGCTGAAACGGTTAATATGGACTTAACTATGAGGTTATAAGATCGTCTCAGAACACAGTACCTGATTCTGTCATGTGACATTGTTAGATCACTATATCTCAATTGGTCGAGGGTAGAGTACAATACCTAATCTGACTGCATACTCGGGAAATCGTTATGAACAGCTGCTCCAAATATTTGGATTTTTTCAGTGAAATTGTTATGCTATATACTTCCTACAGCTACTATTTGCTTCTTATATATAGATATACATTTATGTACAGCTATTATTAGCTAATACAGTTTCGTGGTGAAATATCACACGATTTGTACAAATGGTCTGAAAACCTGTGCATATGCCTCCCGTTTTAAATTAATAATATAAATTATTATTTACATGTGCAGATAGTCGTAAAACCCAAATACCCAGCATTGTATTAATTATTCACTGCATTATAATGGAATACATGTACAGATATGTACTTATCAATATGCTCAACGCAAACTTATATTACTAATCCGTTCAATTAGAGAACGGGGAATGATTCACCTGAATTCCTGTGTGACAGGCGGTAGTGTTTAGGGCAGACCACTTTACCAAGGTCTGCCCTCAGCAATGGAGTTCAGGGGGAGTCGTCCCCCGTTGTTGCTATCTCCATCGATGTTAATTTTTAAAATTAAGTTTCTCAATAGACAACCCCCTGTGTTGTTAACAGCCAATAAGAAGTCTGTGTGTTCATGTATGAGAGATGTTCACCTGGGGCGGTCACCACTTCACTAACTTTATTTTGAATTGTTTGTTATTCGGCTACGCCATTGAGCTACAGGTAGCCTATGTGTTTTTGTGGTAATATACTATTTATTAGATCATTATAAATTTAATTTGAATCATATCTGTCAATAAAAAATATAAAACGTTTCAAGTAGCCCAAACTAAGAAAAGTTTATAATATAGGTTTTGTAGTGGCTGTCCACGCAGTTATAATACTTTATTATGATTTGTGGCCGTTTATTTCAATTGTTGTTTACGTGACTTGAAAACGGCTGCACAATTACCGGTACTATTTACACTATGTATTATACACTGGACAAAACAGAGTTAATTATTATTAATCACTTTCTCGTAAAAAAAATACACTTTCTATATCTGCAATGGGCTTATCATGCTTGTGCTCAGAAGAAAATACTGTACATACATTGCAGTCTTGTATTTAATTATTGCATTGTATTGCATTGCATTGCATTGCATTGCATTGCATTGCATTGCATTGCATTGCATTGCATTGCATTGCATTGCATTGCATTGCATTGCATTGCATTGCATTGCATTGCATTGCATTTCACTATCTGTATCATAATCTGTTCAATAAAGAAATAATATAAATATAGGCCACCTTACTATACCAAGGACCCTGAATAGATATTTCTAGGTTTCCTGTTCTTTATTTAATCCCTGATCCAGCCAGAATTTATAGAGCTGAGGTCTATACCCGTCTCATCAGGTCTGCTCGTCACTACAGAGCATACACGAGACGTTGATTCATTGTTGTTTCATGCTGGCTCAGCGTCTATGACGCTGGCCCAACATGAGAACGAGCTTGGCTGAGCGTCTCATATTTACTGGGCACGTACACAAGGCACGGCGATGAACAAAACATATGGCTAGGCAGGTTCCAGTATTGTTGACGGATATTCTAGAGCCCTAAGTCTCATTTACACGATCATTAAGATAAGGCGGCCCCAGTAAACACAAAACATTTGTATAACATTTATACAATGTTGGCCCAACGTCGAAGACGTTGGGTCGACGTTGTATAAATGTTATACAATGGTTTGGTCCTTGCTGGGTTTTGAGATAACCCCCAGCAAGCACAAGGTTGGTTTAGTGTTAGGCCATCGTCGCTAACAATGGGAACATTAAAACAACACTGGCTCAGCATATCATGTTGGCTGTGGTGGTAGTGGTGGAAAGGGGGGGCGCACTGCCTGCCACAGGGAAGCTCTAATCAGTGAAATATAACCTCCCTCCAAAAACCCGGATCCATGAATGATAGCAGTGTAAACACCAACCTACAGGACGTGGTTATCAGAGAAAAGTTGCCCCAATGTGGATCCATCGCATTAGACGCTCAGTTGATATTGAGCCAATACTGTGAAATTTCGCTTTCACATTTATGGACCATGAGACGTATTTTAAATACAAATGACTCAAGTGAAAATTAATTGTATAATCCATCCAAATTGATACATTCTGGGGTTACTTTTGATACACTCATGTTCTTGGTATATATACTTATTGTATACTAACTAAGTCTTGTACATTTGATAAAATGTAAGTTACTTCCTTCTTTTCTGGCGAATTACGAATCATGTGTCCGGAGGACAGTGTCATCTCATTCATCTCACCATCCTCAGGAGCTTGCTTTAGCCCAGTTTAGTCGATATGTGCACAGAAGTGGACTAAAACCCCATTCATTCCATTTCCTTTACTTCATGACACTATGTCAAGTGGAGTAGAAATGTTACGGTATACTTGGGTGCATGTTACTCAGCGAGCACAAAGCATTTGCATAACATTTATACAACGTCGGCCCAACGTCTTCAACGCTGGTCCAACATTGTTCTCATGTTATACAGATGTTTTGTGTTTGCTGGTTTTATGAGGGTACATATGATATCTGTCATGACTATCACCGGGCCTATTCTATCCTGCATACCATTATTATTCTGTCCCACGTGAATCCCATTTTGTTGTCGGAAGTTTTAAATTACATGGACAACATGGTACACTGTAAACCCTGTCCCCCTACTCTGGCACAATTTATTTCAGTTAC
Source organism: Flabesymbios commensalis (assembly GCA_964017125.1). Taxonomy (NCBI): domain Eukaryota; kingdom Metazoa; phylum Annelida; class Polychaeta; order Terebellida; family Flabelligeridae; genus Flabesymbios; species Flabesymbios commensalis. Next base: position 53,603,218 of record OZ024910.1, read on the forward strand.
CATGGCTCAATGAGCTGGTACAGCACAATACAAAGCAAATAAGCTATCATAACAAATGTTGCAATTCCAGTTACGGCAACGTAAAAAATGTATGTTGGACCAGCACAGATTAGCCAATCGAATTGCGCTGTGTTGACTTTTTGTCACACAATTTTGTATGGGTTTAAACGGCATAACATGATTATGCTTTACTGTCGTGTTGAGCTGCCATAGACATTTTACAAATTAGACTGGATAAAACTTAAACATCTATGTAAATCAAATTAGATTAAATCAACGTACCTTTGGCCTATTTGAACAAGGTTGTTAAAATCTGACTGGCCCTAATTCGATTTCATCGATGCAGCCCTATTAAAAGGCAACGACAATGCATATATAATTGGGTGACACGATGATAAGAAAATTGACGTTTGTCACTTAATTTTGTTTGGTTTAAACATCTTAAATCAACACTCTCTTCTTCTATTAAGTTGGATAAAGTTCTTCGACTAATTAAGTGATTAATTAGTAAATTAAGGCTTTGTGAGTTACACATAATAATATAATATCTTAAAACAAATTTGTTTTCAGTTCGCTGATTATTTTTGTTTGAAAGGTCTTTTTCCAAAATAACAAAATGCCATGTGCTGAAGCTGTTTTTCATTGCTCTCTTCAAGAGATAACCTTCTAGAAAAAAAGAATCTTAAATCAAGATATTATAGTCAAAGACTTAACTAATAGATGACAGGTCACACAAATAGTTGTGTTGGCCAAATGGTGGGCCGGCATTTTCAATGGCGCACCAACGTTGGTGGACCGTTGGCGCAATATGGTCCTTGCAGCAAGAAAAGTGACGCTATAGCCCACTTTGTTTAAGCTACTAAAACTTAAATATATAGAGCCAATAAGAAGTAGTTTGTTTCGCCAACTACAAAATTATTCGTTTTGGCCCTTGCAACACGAAAAAGCGTGTCGCTGCGGCCTGCCTTGTTTGTGTCATTATGACTTGAATAAATAGATCTGGAGCAAAGCTTTATAAACTGTATACAGTCAGTATTGTGGGTTGCCTCTGTGACCGAGAGGTAGCGTGCCTCAGACCGCCAGGGCTCGAATTTCGAATCCTGTGTCTGGAGGACAGTGTCATCTCAATCATCTCACCATCCTCAGGAGGTTCTCCTGGCCCAGTTTAGCCTATATGTGCACAAAGGTGGCCTAAAGCCCGATTCATTTCATTTTCATTTGTATACAGTGACCTACCGTTTTCACATAATATAGAACATAAATTATTGACATGATAACGACCTATTTGCATAGATATAAAACAAATTTTGCTTAGATAGCTAGCTAGTCGTTTTGGAAATGACCTAATATGTGCCAGGTCACCTCATTAAAATTAATGCAACAATTTTGTCCCCAAAAAATGAGCTACCATGGCGGAACAGGGTTTACGGTGTAGACCCTACAACAAAGGACGTTTTCGGCATACATAACGCAATTACGAAATTCACAAACACACCACCAGCAGTTTAGGTTGTAGATGTCAGGCAAATCGTTCAAAACAAATATTTTAAACATAACATACATAATAATTAACCTATGAAACATTATTACAGAATAATGGAACACAACAGCTTTCTGTATCTGGATGTGTGATGATTGTGAGCTTGTTTTCAGGTGTGGTATGTAGAGGCAAGGAGGTTATATAGGTTATATAACCTCCTCGGTGGAGGCTTATCTAGTGGGTTTACCTGATCTGCCTATCTGCTCGACCATGTACCTGACTTACTCACTGATTGATTGACACATTAGTCACAAGCCTGAAGGTAACATGATAAATATAGAGGGCTCCATTTCAGAATCTGACAATCTGTATATATACACGGTCAATGAAGTTGAAAAAGCTACAAGATATTCACGGAGAATATTTTCCATTCAGTTCCTTCGACTTCGATATATGTGTGTGCTACTGTTAAAATAAGACCACTTTGCTCTTCTCGAAGCGTGTGAAGCACTCTGAGAATGATTTAAGCTGCGTTGACATGCATACGGGTTGGCATACGGATACGGCATACGGATACGGCATGGGGATACGGCATACGGATACGGCAATTGGGCAAAGTGTTCACATGCACACGGCTACATGCACACGGCTATATAGGCACGGCTTGTCCACAGTTTATATCTTTTTCAATTGACCAGGACATGAAGCATGGCACCGGTATCCTCGAAGCTATACAATTACATGTTGCAACAAAATAACTTTTTAGTAAAGATTCTATGTCTGTACAGACATATAAAAAAAAGAAGCTAAGAATATGAGATCCATGCAAAGATGGTGGATACATCCAATTTTTCTTAAAAGGGAAGAAGAAGGGACATATCGTAGGCTAGTGCAAGAATTGCAACTGGATGCAGAGACATTCCAAACATCCACGTTATAGAGAGAATAATTTTTCCAAGTAATTTTCTTTTGACTGAATGAATAAATAAATAAATAAATAAATGAATGAATGAATGAATGAATGAATGAATGAATGAATGAATGAATGAATGATGGATGGATGGATAGATGGATGGATGGATGGATGGATGGATGGATGGATGGATGGATGGATGGATGGATGGATGGATGGATGGATGGATGGATGGATGGATGGATGGATGGATGGATGGGGTTTAGGCCACATGTTCTATGGGCTGAACTGGAGCCTCTGACTGAGGAGCATTTGATTCGAAAGAATACATCAAGAGAGTCAATATGTTCAATTAGATTGCCATGCTCCTGAATGGTACAATTCCCACCAGGCATTTTGCCGTATGGTACTATTCTGGTACGAAATTATACATTTTCCAAACTGATCTCTACTGTATGGGGCCAATCTTTTCACGATTTTTCATTGAACACATATGCAATGAAGATAAATTTTGTTTGTCCATTCTGAGGGCCAAAATATTTGATCGCAATTTTTCTAACCACCCCCCCCCCCCCCACACACACACACGGAACAAATGGTAACTCCCTTAGTTATGAGTGTGGAATCGTGGAGTATTAGCTCCGTGATAGAATGGATCTGTTGAGCTGGTGTAATTGGCGGGAAAACAGACAGGTGAAGAGGGGAGGGGGAGTGTCGTCTGACGAGGCGGCTATCACTTGTCACATTAGGCAGCAAATGAGGCGCTCGGGGCCTACGTGCTCACACTAGTAGGCTGCCAGAATGCGTGGCCTGGTTTATACCCATCATCACTGGCTGCTGAGGAGAGGCAACCTTCACCCGACACGTCACGTACAAGGCGCCGGCCGAACGCTGGCCCACGTCTGTCGACGTTGGGCCAGCATTCGGCCGGCGTCTTGTCTTGCGGAGCTGCGGCCAGAATAGTCTTGTTTGTCACGTTAGCGGCCACAGATATCTGCACTGTGTTATAGAGGGGGAGATGTAATGTGAACAAGGATTTTCTATGTATAGATGAAAAGTTCTTGATGTGTAAAGAACATATCTCTGGTGTGGAGAACAGCGCGAACAATGTGGTGTGTACAAAGCCTGACTATATACTGACAAGTGGTGTACTACACTGGGTTGCTACGGTAACACTATATGGTATAGACAATTAAAACGTTTCATTTGAGTATTTATTTACGGATTTCAAAGCACTTAAGCTCACCTGCACGAACTATCAGATTTAATACGTTTTTTTGAAAAACATTATAGAAATCGTATGTGCACCGATCAATAAAATAATTATAACGCACCACAAAGCTTTGTGGTAATAATAATCATATTAATTAGCATTGCAGTCCGCTAGCAAACCGTTATCACGGATTAAAGATTGTTATAACGCTTTAGTAGACCGTTATAGCGAGTTAGTATACATATATAACGGATTGGTAGATCGTTATAGCGAGTTAGTATACATTTATAACGGATTGGTAGATCGTAATAGCGGGTTAGACCGTTATTACAAGTTAGTAGAAATTTATAACGGATACATTTTATGATTATGATTATGATTATTATTATGATTGGTAGATCGTTATAACGGATTAGTAGACCGTTATAACGAGTTAGTAGACATTTGTAACGCATTGGTAGATCGTTATAGCAGGTTAGGAGACTGTTATTTAAGGCATCAGTATATGTTTAGCGGGCCGTTATAACAGATTGGAAAACCGTTTAAACAGATCGGTAGACCATTTCAACGGATTAGTAGACCATTTTACTGGATTAGTAGACAATTTCAACGGATTTAAAGAAAAATAATAGCCTCCTGAAATAAAATGTCATTTGACATGTTTAGAACCAGCTACCTCAGAGGAGGTAAGAAAATTAATTCTGACATCTCCAATCAAGACATGTGCGTTGGATCATTAATACATAAACATGTTTATGTATTTCTGGCTGGATCCAATACCCACCAGTCTCTTAAAATCATGTGTAGATGTACTGCTGACCCCTATTACCAATATAGCTAACCTGTCTCTGAAATCAGGTGTTTTCCCAGACACGCTCAAACTGTCGCATATAACTCCGCTGTTGAAGAAACCTTCATTATCGAAGGATGACATGAAAAAATACAGAGCTATTTCAAATTTAAATTTTATATTTAAATTGCTGGAAAAAAATATTGCCAAACGTATTCGTCTCACTTGGAGTCGAACAACCTTCTAAATCGTTATCAATCAGCTTACAGGTCCATGCATTCTACTGAGACTGCGTTGCTGAAGGTGCAGAATGACTTATTGAGGAATTTAGATGATGGCAAAACAACAGTTTTGGTTCTGTTAGACCTCTCGACAGCTTTTGACACACTGGACCACAGTGGAGTCATCAGCCTGTTGGAGAATTGGTATGGCATCTCTAAAAATGCCCTCCGGTGGTTTGCCTCATATCTGATGGATCGACAGCAAATGGTTAAAGTTAAAGAATGTGTGGGTGAACCTTTCCAAACAAAGTATGGTGTTCCCCAGGGATATGTCCTTGGGCCGCTCCTTTTCACACTCCATACAACACCTCTTAGTAACATAATCTCTAGACATAATGTGTGTCACCATCTTTATGCTGATGACACGCAGATCTATATCACACTATCCAAATCAGAACCAGAGATGTCATTGGCACTGTTGCAGGCTTGTCTGTTGGATGCGAAGTAGTAAACTCAAGTTAAACCCAGATAAAACAGGGGTTTTACTGTTTGGTACAAAATTACATCGAAAAGAATTCATGAAACATTTCCCGGCAAAACTATTAGATCAAGAAATAACACCAACAGACTCCGCTTGAAATCTTGGAGTCGTGTTTGACGGCTGTTTGAATTTCAGAAAACACATATCATTGGTTTGTCGTTCTTGCTATACTATCACATTCGTGACTTACGTCGCCTGCGTCGGTGTTTTACATGAGAAGTCTCTAAAACCATTGTAACAGCGCTTGTTTTAAGTAAACTGGACTATTGCAATGGTCTCCTTTATAATGTTACAAACCGAGAATTAAACAGGCTTCAGGGAGTTCAAAATTGTCTGGCCCGGGTAGTGACACGTTCCTCTCGTTTTTGTTCAGAACAACACCCCTTCTAAAGTCGTTGCACTGGCTTCCTGTCTGTTTTAAAATAAAATTTAAGACTTGTTTAGTCACCTATATTAAGGCCTTATGCAACAATCAGCCAATCTATCTTGAGGAAGTGCTTAAACTTCCGAAACGTACTCGTGATCTTCGCTCATCTGACCAGAATGTGTTTTTTGTTCCTCGGATTAAGACCAAGAAGGGTGAAGGGTCTTTTTCTGTGGCGGCACCAAAATTGTGGAATCATCTCCCAGGTGAAATTAGAACTTCAAAAACAGTTCAATCTTTCAGAAAAAAATTTAAAACTTTTTTTTTAACCAAGCTTTTCCGACTTAGTTATTTTGTGTCCTGGCATGCTCAGTTGGTCACCCGGAATGAAATTACGACTACGGTACTGAATACCTCTTCTGATTTTCGCGCCTATGAGCTCGGGACACCGAGAATTTAGGCGCTAAGAAGTTTATATATTTATTCTATATTCATCCTTATTCATTCATTCCTAAATGAACCACTTCCATATTAAGAATATGGCCTCTATCGCTATAATTAGGTGCACATATTACACAGGCATAGTGACAATCAATATATCATGCAATACAGTGAAAAATTTGTGATATAATTTATATACCGCATAGTAACGTCAACTCTTCTGGAATAGAAAGGGTTATCTGTCACTTTGAAAAGTGGCAGATACACCCTTTCTATTCCAAAGGCACACTATATTGTGTAGTGATTATAATACCTAAGTTCTGTGTTTGGTCGCTTACTGATAGCACCCCCACACTGCCGGGCGAAGTCAAAAGGCGGTAACTGCTTACTTGAGAAGTAAGCAGTCACCTTCTTTTGGCTTTGTGCGGCAGTATAGACGACCTGAGCACACACACCATAAACCACTTACTGGTCTATTGTTATCATCTCATAACTCAGTGTTATCATGGGGTCCGTGACGTCTTATCGCAGGGCTCAGTTGTTTTAATGTCTTGCACCACCTTCCCCAGCTATGTATATGTTATCATACCTAAGCCGAGGAATCTGACAGGGAACTTGTATATAAATGTGGGGATCACAATATATCTCAGTAAACAGACTGAATTCCTTTCAACTACAGCATTTTAACCCTTTAACCGCCGGTGTCGCATATATTCGGGTTTTCATGTTTCATTAGCACATTAAGTACCACATTTTTAATATGTTAAAGATAAAATGTGACATCAACCAGCAAAATTTGAAAAGAGTTGACTTCCATTTTGTCAAAGTTAGTATTGTGGGGAGCCTCCGTGACCGAGAGGTAGCGTGCTCGGCCTCAGACCGCCAGGACTCGAATTTCGAATCTTGTGTCTGGAGGACAGTGTCATCTCAATCATCTCACCATCCTCAGGAGGTTCTCCTGGCCCAGTTTAGCCTATATGTGCACAAAGGTGGCCTAAAGCCCGATTCATTTCATTTCATTTCATTTTGTCAAATCTGAATAGTTTTCACTCACTTGAAGTTGTGGATCGCGTCAGCGAGACACAACTTCAAGTGGGTGAAAATTCAAATTGAATAATTTGGCAGTTAAAGGGTTAATCGTGTAGAAATACATAACGGCTTGGGCTATAGCACATTGTAGAAATCACATATGAACTCTTTGAGTGATAATGTTTAAATGTCATACCAAAGAGGATTATTATGTGTGTGGAACCCTAGCACCCCAAGGGTGCTGAGAGCGAGGTAATGGATTTGGAATCTCAGTCCTTCTCAGCCTATCAATTACATTCTGTCGTGTAAATTCTGCATGGAAAGGAGAACTGAAACCTGGACTTTTTTTTAGAATTTCTTTTTTTTATCTCCTGGGGGTCCAAGGATCAGTAGGCCTAAAGAGAGCTGTTGAAACAAACCATTGCTATCCTCGTATCTCCGCTCTTACGCACCGTATTCGTATAAAAGGCTGGTAAAATGAATTATGCAGCTATTTTATACTTAATTATTATATGAATGTCTAAAAATGGGCTATAATTGCCCGACGGTTGAACATGTGCCAATTAAACCTACACTGTGCCATTGGCATCAGTGGAGAATAGACAATCCATATTATTTTGTCTTCTTTTCTAAAATGAATTTTGAATTGAGCTGTGTGCATGGATCAGTTAAATCCATACACAGGAGCCCTGACGTACTTACAGTGCGAGATTTAGAATGTGGTCTGTGCTGAGGGTCAACCTCTGGCCGGTAAAGAGTCATGTTTTGTCAATCAATCATTAGATCTAATGCGATCCGATTTGAACCTGGGCCAGTATTCTTGTACAAGTTACGATATATCGTAGACTTCTGACTGGTCGAGATGTCCATCTGGACCAATCAGAAGCTTAAGATGTCGTAACTTGTACGAGACTACGGCCCCTGATGTTGTAACACTTTATTACCAATCCGCTGTCCAGCACACACACCGGCCCGCCAAGACGAACCTATGAAAGCCATAAACTGATTTGAATAGATTGCTAGAGTTCCCAAATTTATTCTATCCGGATAATTTTAAATATTAAAGTTCCTGAATAGGAGCGTGTTACCTTAATTGTGAAATTAAGTCAATAATTACGCTGTTTAGGTTATGTTATTATTATACCAAATAGCTGAAAATAAGGCTTACTAAGCTCTTTGATTATACTAAGGACATGATCTATAAGTGTCCATGCGTTACAGTTAAATAACAGCAAATTCATGGGATTAAAATCAAATCAAATCAAATCAAATTTATTTGCACAACAATTAACATTGTATCGGCAAAATCACATACATTTACATGTACTAAAAACATATTATATAATCATATTACAAATACATGGTTATATAAAATAAAATTAAGTATCCTTTGAAAAAGTCTGTATAAATTTAGATGTACTAAAAACATATTATATAGACACATTACAAATACATGGTTATATAAAATAAAATATTATTCAAAGAAGTCTGTCCCACGATATGGATCACATCACTTTTGTCAATGAATCTTTCCTATATTGGAGGGCGCGCGAAATGTAGAGTCCTAAATTGTACAATAATGTTTTATTTTCTGAATTAAATAGGGCTATAAATTTGTCACTAGGGGGTATATTCGGGTTTGAAAAAATTAATTCGTTCCGTATGTCATCGTACATAGGGCATTCCATTACGAAATGGATTTCGTCTTCTACTTTTGTCCTACATTGATGACAGTACCGTTCACAAGCGGGTGTAGGTTTGGGGCGCGTTCTTCTTCCCCTTTCGATCTCTAGGTCGTGTGAGCTTAATCTTATTTGAGCTATTGAACGTTTAATGGAAGGTGGAAAGTTATACTGCATGTAAGGTTCCATTACATAGTTATTCTTTATTTTTGCATATGTCCTTAATTTGTTACCCCCATTACCTGAGCTACCCGTATCTTTGTTTAATAATTCGTTGAAGGATGTTTTATATTGAGACTCTAAACTCTTTTTTAACAGTTTCAAGAGATGGATTTCGTCGGGTACAGCCTGTTTTTCCCAGTAATGTAATAAATTACAGCGTTTTAAGGTTGATTTCACAAACGTAACCCAATTTTTTTTTTCACCTTTCAAGTCCAAATAACATTCTTCTTTATAGGCTCTATATGATAATTTATCAGGGGATTTAAGAATTTGTATCCAGAATTTTATACTTAGAGTTATGACGTTAATGTACAGAGGGAAACGCCCCAGTTCTGCTCTAGCAGCTACGTTACTTGTATGTTTGCGAACGCCAAGAATATATTTACATTGTTTATTTTGTATTTGCTCAAATGGCAATCGATCTAATTTATTAATGTCTTTTGATTCATATGGCAGTAATTCCTGGGCCCACATTTGACTCCCGTAGAGGAGGATTGGTTTAACCATGCTGTCGAATAGTTTTAGAGAGACAATAGGGTCGATTATATTTTGGGATTTTAATATTGAGCTAATTTTAAAGGCGGCCCTCATTGCCTTAGTTTTCAGGTTATTCATTGCGGCGGAAAATTTACCGTTTGCTGTTTTTAAAATACCAAGATACGTGAAAGAATTTACAATTTCAATCTCGGTTTCTCCTATATAAAACTTCACATTCTCATCTTTAGAGCCCGTCTTAAACACTATTATTTTTGTTTTTTGTATATTAATTTCTAAAGCTAATTTCTAAGGTAGCTAATTCAGTCATGTGGTGAGAATGGGGAAATAATGATCTCCCAGTAAACACCAGACATTGTGTTAATGTTGGGCCACTGCTGGCCCAGCGTTTCCAGGCTGGTCCAACAATAAACCAACATCATGTCAACGTCTCATATTTGCTGGATTTGCCAGGAGTAATAATATATCGTTTACATGACGGGTGAGTTAACCCGTTAACCGCCGGTGCCGCATATATTCGGGTTTTTATTTTATATTATCACATTAAGTACCACCTTTAAAACATGTTAAATATAAAATGTGACATCAATCAGCAATATTTGAAAACAGTTGACCTCCATTTTGTCAAATCTGAATAATTTTCACTCACTGAAAGTTGTGGATCGCTTCAGCGAGACACAACTTCAAGTGGGTGAAAATTCAGATTGGATAATTTGGCGGTTAAAAGGTTAAACGTCACAGTTGAGTATGAGTTCATTATATGGATGGCATCATGCACAAGTGGGCTAACCCACATTAAAAAAACAATGAAAATATAATTTTGTTTTTGATAGCAACAACTTGGTCAATATACGAGTTTCACATTCAGTACAATGTAAAGCAGTACAATGTAAAGCAGCCTTCATCTGTGTTATATACTATTGCCCTTGGTAGTTTGAAGACACATAGCGGTTGCTATGGGGACTTAAGGGTTAGAGCAGCAGGATAGTGGCTGGTGTAACCATAGAGATCTCTATGGTGTAATATTCTAAATCTGTATAACGTAATCATGCAGTCCTGAAACGGGGTCACGGTGACACAATTAATAACAGATGAGTTATTGTTGTAGGGAAACTACGGGCGTGAGAGGTGTGCCCCTGAGTCAACAGATACATAGACGTTCACCCAATGCTGAGTCAATGCTGGGCCAACGTCACAGACGGTGGTTCAGCATTGATACAACATTGTGTAGACATTTCATGTTTGTTGAGGTGTCAACAGATAGTATAGACGTGTTTATGAGATTCCTGATAATACACAGTACACAGAGTACAGCAAACACGACACCGTCACCCAATGCTGGGCTGATGTTGGCCCAGCGTCGTAGACGCTGGGCCAACATCAGCCCAGCATCATCAGGTGATCATGTCGTTGTTGCTGGGAGCTAGCTAGTATACTGACAGGACGTCCATCTGACTCTGAACACCACTGGTCCGGCGCGGGACCTCCCTTCTGGATCTGTTGATAAACCGTTTAGAAGGCCACCATTAAATCTTCAGGGGCTGGGATTCAGCTCAAAAAATATCACTGATCACTCAATTATTTGTGTTTTAATATCAGGGGTCCGCAGGACCAGTAGTTACAAGGGTTTCACTGCCCCGCCACCGGACCACTGTTAGTTTCGAACGCAGCGGGCCGCTGGAGGAGGCCTATGTTAGAAATAAATAATTTCGGGTGGACTTTTATGCGTGAAATAATAATTTACTTTAGGAATTTTTCTATATAAACATGTAATAAAATTTGAAATTTTCAGCGCGCCGCCGAACCGGGTTAAAATAAATATTTTGTCCTCGACAAAAACTCCACCCCCCCTCCTCCTGGAGATTGAATGGTGGCCACCTCAGAATGAAATTGTAACAAAAAATGTTTCGCATTTGACCTTTAAATTTGCCCCGTTAGGTTTAAATGAAATAGGCGCTCGTAAGTCTTACTATGATCTGAAACTATACCGAAACAAATATTCCCGTTAAATTAAAGATCAGGTTGTATGGAAAGACAATCACATATCGTTTATTTTTAATAATTATATATTTATTTTAATGTACACACTTGTATGAGTGGCTTCACAAGGATTTTTAACAGTCACCCGCGGGCACTGTGTCTGTAGATAAGGAAGTTTGATTTTATCAGGGGGGGGGGGTCTCGAAGTGTTCCTGTCCAATTATTTTTTACCCTCGGAGACTAATTTTTTCTAACATTTCGGAGCCAGAATTTCCCTTCACGCTATGTGTTTTATTTTGACACCGCACAGCCATAGCATTATCACTAGTATCTCTAATATCCATCGAACAAGACACAATATTGTTTTAATGTTACTCTATCGTCTGCGACGCTGACCCAACATAAAAATGACATTGGGTGAGCGGGTGCTGATTACTAGGAATAAACTTGGTAATAAATAATATTACAACTTGAAGAATTGAATTGAATAATTATCACCAGATCGTGAGGGGCGTTGTCAATGGTGAAATGAAGTAAATCAGCTTGGGCCAGCTTATTGTCCGAACACAGACCTGTAGGGCAGATTTCTCCCCATTCCGAGGGACACATTATTTTCACACCTAACTTTACGGTAGGAGATGAAAATTCCCCCATGTCATGACATAGCACCATCAATTCGTCAGGTGATAGAGTTGTGACATTGACGTTATTAACTCCATGGTAGAGTATATACTACCTGGGCGCGATAGGAGATAGGATTATGCGATTTAATAATTCAAACACAAATTTTCATGAAATAAAGGATACTATACCTCTGATATACTTCACTTATCTCAAAACGTTGCTGTCCTCTAATTGATCGACTATACCCGGTGTAACCGCCCAGATTACCCCCCCACTGAACTATACCCGGGTATATTCTGGATTATACCCGGGTATATTCTGGGAGCTCCCAGAGTATACCTCACAAGCCCAGACTATACCCCATCAGATACAGGGTGGGGTATAGTCTGGGAGATAGTATCTATGATTACAATCAATTATAAATTTAAACCAGTTATAAACTAACTCTCTAGGGGCTAGATTCCCACATGTCTCCTATGTTAACATTTTGATGGCTAGAGTATCACATGCCTCATAGGGGCCTACATCAATATTCTAAGGACTGGATAATCACGTCTCCTATATAAAACTTCCGATAGCTAGATCATTATATGTCTCTTTTATTAACCATCCGGGGTCTAAATAAAAAATAAAAATGAAATGAATGGGGTTTCAGGCACCTTTGTGCACATATAAGCTAAACTGGGCCAGGAGAACATCCTGAGGATGGTGAGATGAATGAATTGACACTGCCCCCCAAACACAGGATTTGAAATTCGTGCCCTGGCGGTCTGAGGACGAGCACGCTACCTCTCGGTCACGGAGGCTCCCCACAATATTGAATCTTTACAAGTGAGCGGGGAAAACATTTTGTTTTTTTGAAACTTGAAGGCCAGAGTGGGGTTCGAACCCGCAATCTCCGACTTTCCAAGCAGGCAGGTTTAACCAGGGCCCCCGCCCTACTTGGGTCGTAGCGAATCAAGTGTCTCACATATTAACTATCATTACATTAAGCTTCTGGTGGTTAGAGTATCGCATGTCTAAAGTTTAAACCCTCTAGGTGCTAGACTACTATATGTTTAGAGTATCACATATCTCGTATATTAATCATCTGGGGCTAGACTGTCAAATGTCAAATTTAACCTTCTGATGGTTAGAGTATCACATACCCCATGCATTAACCTGATGGTTGTCACATCACTTGGCGTATGCATTAACCCTCTGGATGCTAGAGTATCACGTGTCTCGTGTATTAACCCTCTGACGGCTCGACTACCACATGCCTCCTATATTAATCTTCTGATGGTTAGAGTATAACATATCTCATGTATTAACCCTTTAGGAACTAGACTATCTTAAGACATCTATGTTAATCTTCTGATGGCTAGAGTATCACTTGTCTTATGTATTAACATTCTGGTGGCTAGATCATCACACGTCTCATGCATTAACCTTCTGGGGCTAGACTATCTAACAATTATGTCTCCCATCTTAACCTTCTGATGTCTAGAGTATCACTTGTCTCATGCATTAGCTTATTTGGTGCGAACCAATTAAATATTTTCAGTGTACAACTGGGAGCGCACCAAATAATTAATTGGTGAGCACCAATTAATTTTTGAATTATTTGGTGCGCGGCAGATCATTTGGCGCACACCAATTAATTAGCTAGAGTAGCTGGACACGTAAGACATGTGATACTGTAGCCCCCAGGGGGGATAATAAAGGAGACCTCTAGCTATCGAAAGGTTAATATATGAGACATATGAAAGTCTAGCCCTCAGAAGGTTAATCAATGAGGCATGTGACGCTCTTGCCACCAGAAGGTTAATACATGAGACATAATATACTCTAGCCATGAGAAGTTTACCATATAGTCCAGTTGCTGCGCTTATATGTTCAATGGGGACCTGGAAATTATGAGAAGTGTAAGATGTTTCGACTGATTCATATTATTATGATGTCACTGGACAAATTTAGGTTTGTTGCCCAAGTGGCAACTTTGGGCAACTTTTTTTATTAGCATAATTAAAATAATTAACATATTCGGCTTAATCTTCATTATGATCCAAGGTAAAATGTTACTTTTGAACCTGTGGCTGCAGAAAAAATGGTCAATATCAAATTTATGTTTAGGTCAGATCAAAACAAATCACTTCTGATCTTATATTTATCCTCTGCCTCGCTGATAATAGTTTTTTCGTCTCTCCGTCCGTCCGTCGTGCCGTCCATTCATCACTAGCCTTGGCTAATCGATATATTAATAACTGTTTCAGCTGCAGTGGTCACATTTGTATCTGGCGAATATCTCGCTGAAATTCGAACATGGGTGACCTTGACCTTTTTTTGCAGATCAAAGGTCACGCTTGCCTTATTTACAATCAATATATAAAGACCGCTCTAAAAAACCGTTCTAGTTACAGTGTCCCAGTCTGCACCACTGGTGTATCTGGTGAATATCGCGGTCAAATTGAAATATAGGCGACTGTTACATATTTTTTAAACAATGGGTGACGACTAAAGGTCAAGGTCAATGCCATATAACATTTATAATTTTATTAAATTTATATTTAAACAACAACTGCGATAGTTTGCTGTATTGTGGTCCTGTCGGTCCAGTGTTTCAGGGTTTCAAGATTGATTATTTCAGTTACAGGTCACGATTAAACAGAATATGTCAAGGTCGTCAGACATCACGTGATGTAACTGTATGTATAGTTGATACATGCGCACAAAACGAGTAACTTTTTTAATTGTGTATGAGGCTTTGTATGCACGTTTTCTCATCATTGGGCAGCAGCGAAACATTCAACTCCTTCCAGTGTTTCAGTACGAGCTTTCCCCTGTACAACATTCTTTGGTCGATGAATTTGTAAATCTGCTGGGCGGCGGCCCTAGGGTAGTGGTTAGCACCGCTGCCTTTCACGCTAGTGTTCGGTTGTTCGTTTCCCGGTCTCGGTGGTTTGCAAAAAAAACAAAAATGTTTCTTCCCCATCCACTTGTGAAACTCAGTATTGTGGGGAAACTCCGTGACTGATAGGTAGCGTGTTTGGCCTCAGACCTCCAGGGTTTGAATTTCGAATCCCGTGTCTGGAGGGCAGTGAGACTCATCTCCTGGCCCAATTAGCCTGTATGTGCACAGTAGTGGCATAAAGCCCGATTCATTTCATTTGGATATCTGCTAAAGGGTGACAGGTCTGTACTGATGAAGCGTTTGGCAAGTGATAGCGAAACTGTCCCAAAACCAAATGTGTTGCTCGTTGATCACATCAAGCACTTTGTTGATTACATGTATGGCGAACGTCAGGAATAGTGGCAGACATTGCAGACACTTGTAAGGCATGCCTCACAAGTGGTGAAAAGTACAAAGGTACCAACTATCTTTATCATCTTTGCTCGATAGGCATATGAAGAATTAAGTGCCAAAGATAATAAGTGTCAGAGAAGAGCTGGTGAGGGTGCTGCAATATATATCAACTGACTTCTAAATCGAGATGCCATAAACCACAGCCAGCAAGCGCCAGCTGAATCAACTTCTCTGCAGTTTCAGTCATGGACACAACATCAGCATGGTGGGAAGAGAAAACTGTCTTGTACATCACAATGAGGCTGAAATAACCTTGGTAAATGAAATGAATCGGGCTTTAGGCCACCTTTGTGCACATATAGGCTAAACTGGGCCAGGAGAACCTCCTGAGGATGGTGAGATGATTGAGATGACACTGTCCTCCAGACACAGGATTCGAAATTCGAACCCTGGCGGTCTGAGGCCGAGCACGCTACCTCTCGGTCACGGAGGCTCCCCACAATACTGACTTTCACACGTGGATGGGGAAGAAACATTTTTGTTTCTTTCAAACCGCCGAGACCGGGAACCGAACCCGGAACTCTGGCGTGAAAGGCAGCGGTGCTAACCACTACCCTAGGGCCCCCGCCCTGAAATAACCTTGGTAAGCTACAAGTTGAAATTTGGTGAAAAGGGTGAGGCACCTGTGCTGATGGAGAAGTGGGACAGATCAGTGCTTGATATTAATACCATGCTGTCATTGCGCTGAGAGTGAAATGCCAAGGTCTGCCACAGTGCGATACGGTTTCTTTCCCATGTGGAAAGGGCAAGGTCCCAGCATTAAAAAACCCCAAAAGTTTCCTGCGCTAAATGAGGTACTGGGGGAACATGATGTCACACAAAGTGACTTGATGGATATAGGTGAGACATGTTTCTTATCAGTCTACTCAGAGAATATATGTCAACTGCACCGGTACAACATCCATCGCAAAAAACCTCCTACACTGAATTCCCTACCCCCCCCCCCCTACGAATATCAACCTGGATCTCCATAATCGTCGCGCTCGTCTCCAAATGTGGAAGGCTCTCGCTCCGTAAGTGTCATAAATCAAAAGCAGCTCAAGAGATCGCCAACTTTGGCTGGCAGATTGCAGAAGGTTCGCAAGTGATGAAATCTACTTCCTAAGCTTCTTGGTGTCATCAGTCTTAGATATTGTGGAGAGCCTCCGCGACCGAGTGGTATCGTGCTCGGC
>OZ024910.1:54224730-54427230 GCA_964017125.1 Flabesymbios commensalis
TAATGTGTTTTATTCTGATAATGCTAAAACATTTCAGAAAACATCCAAGCTTGTGCAGGGTGTTTTAGGAGCCCCAATTAAGTGGAAGTTTATAGCTCCTAGGTCCCCATGGTGGGGAGGGTGGTGGGAGCGATTAATTCGCTCAGTAAAGTCAGCGTTGAAAAAGTCTCTAGGACTTAAAATATTGTCTCGAGTAGAGCTTGAAACATGTCTGTTTGAGATTGAAGCGTGTATCAATTCAAGACCTTTGACATTTGTGGGTGATACGATTGAGAGCCTGAATCCTCTTACTCCATCTCATTTTCTCATTGGTAGAGGTGCTACTTATGAGCCAACTTTAGTAAAGCCCACTGAAATTACTCCCTCATATTTAAGGGAGAGGTTTGCTTTGATGGAGCAAAGATTGGATTTATTTTGGTTGAGGTGGAGTCAAGAGTATCTGCGCAATTTACCTGCAAGTGTCAGAGGCTCCAAGCCTGTAGGTCAGGTTAAACTTGGTTCTGTTGTGTTGTTAAGGGAGGATCATATTCCTAGATTAAAATGGCCATTAGGTCTGGTTTCTGAACTTTTTCCTGGTTCAGATGGTGTTGTCAGAAGTGTCAAAGTGAAGACTGACAGAGGTGTATATGTCAGGTCTATCCAAAGATTACATGATTTAGAAATAGTACTAAATAAAGATTTGGATTGTTTTAATGAAAGTGTAGGTCAACAAGACCTTGAAGTGCCAGAGAGCGCTGCTGTTGAATCATTCAATCACCCCGCTGGTGATGGTGAGTCTGGTGATTATAATGATAAGTCTGTTCGCACTAGAAGTGGCAGAGTTGTGAAGCCGAAGGTGCTTTTTTCTATATGAGATTTGGTATGATTATATTGTTACCAGTGGTTACTGTATGTTACATATAATTATGTATTATAAGTGATGCTGCACTTGATAATGTGCCTGGTAGGTCTAAGTTGACCATGATAAAACGTATGTTTGTTGAGCTAAGCTCCTGTATGGAGGTGTGACGCACTTGTATTGTGCCTGAGAGGTCAAGGTGACCATATTGTGACAGTTAAGTCAGTTTCTTTGAGCTCCGGTATTGAGCCGAGTAATCATAATGGTTTGTTATGATATTATTGTTCCTATAAGCACTGTATTATTTTTGATTAATTTCACTGTATTCTTGGTGCTGCGACACCAAGGGTGGGGAGAATGTTCGGGATTCGGCATCATTTGGCACTGATGCGCCACCTGGTGAATGCTCTTACTTATATGATGTTCAATGATGATACGCCTAGCCCCACCTAGTGAGTGATACGGGATTTAACAGGTTTAAGTAATTGGTTTTAGAGAGTATTGCTTGATCCCGGTTTTGGATCCAGGTGGGCTTGGAGGCTATGTTTAATGCTGTTGTTAACTGATAATGCTGTTGGATCAGTCTGTTCATGCATGTTGAAGATGGTGGAAGCAATAAACGAAACGTATATATTTTAACTTGTCTCCTAGTTCATTTACTTAAGTATATCCTGGACAAACATAACAATTGTGCTACAAAATAACTTGGGGTTACATTATTTCCAAGAGATCTTCCACGTTAAAACAGTCTATGTTTCAGGTGTTAGATATTGGGAGACATTGCATTTGTGTACAAATTCGTGTATTTTAGCACATTGCATGTTGAATAAAAAAATATTCGTCAGAGATATTGAATTATTTTTTTTCTCAGTTTATCGTATTGCCCATAGGACAATATTAAAAAATTTCGGACCCACACAATGCATAAATTCGCTCAGAATAGCCAAAAGACACTAAATGACCCTTAGATTGTATATTCACCCTTATATGTGCCCATGTAATCGCTGTTGTCACTATCTACATAGTAGCGTGTTGGTTCAACAGTGCGTATACTGGAATCTGACCTGGGCTCGTCAGATTCGCTGTAGAAGCCACTTGTGGCTAATACGGCCGTTTTTACTTTTTTAATTAAGAGTGCCCTCTCTGGGTCAGATGGGCTTCTGACCAGGACTCTCTTTCTTGGGGTTTTGTTAAGCATTGTGCTCTCCTGGCACGCCCCCAGTGACTGCTGCCTGCCAGTCACATTTGTGGTTTGTGGGCTACCACTTCTCGCCTGACTATTGGCTGTAGCCTGGGCTATTGCCTTAGTCGTTTGACCGTCCGTCTTGTTTTTGGCGATTAGCCTCAGGGCTGCGTTCTTGCCCTTTGCCCTGGCGCTGTCGTCGCCTATGAGCATTTTTGCAGGGCTGGTTGGTAATAGCCCTGCGGTACCGTTGGTACCTGGTACCGTTCGAATCGCCTGAGCATAGCTCTTGTCTGGCGTGACCATGCCACTGCCAGGTTTGCGAGACTTTGCTGCAATAGTGGCCTGGTTCGGACCACTATCCTTTATCTCAGTGCCAGCGCTTGCACTGCTGGCCTTACTCTTTTTGTTAGAGTTTTTTGCTTTCGCTTTCGCCGAGGGGGTGGCCCCTACACCCCCTTTGCCCGATTTGCTGTCGCCCCCTGCTTTTTTAAGAGGTGCAGATCCCTCTTGTTTCTTCCCCGTCCGTTTTTTAGTAACGGCGGGGCCGACATTGGCCTGCTGTTGGCCTTTGCCATCTGCCTTGCGGGTGTGCCCAATACCCGACTTTTTACCCCCTGTTTCTTTATTCTGAGTTACAGGTACCTCAGTGTTTGTCTGGGTGCGCCCCTCACCCTTATTTTTCTGGCCCCCTGGTGTTTTACGAGGTCCAGGTACCTCCTGAGCTTGCCCCGAGCTCTGTTTCACAGGCGACACGATTTTGACCGGGTCCCCGCCCTGGGACTCGACCATATCGGCCACCAACCTTAGTAGGTTCTCAGCCTGGACCTTGTCCATAGCTGATTCCAGCGCACCTATGAGTTGTGACTGTTGCGCTTCCACAGACAAGTCCGTGGCGCTCTTAGAAGAGCGACTAGAGTCTAAAATAGCAGGGCTATTCATACCGTCAATAGGTTTGCTAGTTGCCTTGTCCCTTGTCCAAGTTATAATAGTGCGATACTCACAAGTCTTCCCGTAGTGCGTTGGTGTCTCTGATTTCAGCTTATAATATTCACTGTGCGTGTCTATTATAAGCTTAGCTTATGTCTGACTAACAAGAGTTAGTGAGTGAGAGCTAAAGCTAGCGTCTTGAGCTGTTGACACCTCGGCGACTGCAGGCAGACTGATATATG
Organism: Flabesymbios commensalis; assembly: GCA_964017125.1. Taxonomy (NCBI): domain Eukaryota; kingdom Metazoa; phylum Annelida; class Polychaeta; order Terebellida; family Flabelligeridae; genus Flabesymbios; species Flabesymbios commensalis. The sequence goes on from OZ024910.1 coordinate 54,227,924, forward strand.
CCCTACAGTCTTCCTGTCGTCAATGAATATTTATCTACTAAGGGCGCACCATTTAATCTCCAGGGGGGGGGAGGGCTGAATTTTTTGTCTGGGACAAATAATTTATTTCAACCTGGCTCGATCGGGGGTGCACTAGGCCTAAAAGTTTAAATTTTATTACATGTTTTATTATAACAGTTCTTGAATTAAATTATTTATTTCACGCAGAGTCGGCTATAAATTATTTATTTTAAAATACTCCAGCCCCGATTCCCCCCGCCCCGGTGATTGAATGGTCGAAAAGTAGGCTATTTAGTGAGCATGGCCTATTGCTAACAGCTCACTTGCCTTTGCAAGCGACAGTAGGCCTATGCCGGTGTCGTATTCTGAGGGTTCCCCAAAATATACAACAGTTCAAAAGTTAGGGCCTAGACCATCTGGCATGTTTCAGTAATGCAATTCAGGGCTTAAAACGGAATTTAAGTAAGCAACCAGCCCAGTATAAGACAGGAAGTAAATATTGCCGTAACCAAGGGTGACACGCATGCGCACCGACCCCAGGGGGAAGCACTGGACGGGGGAACTGCTGGCCGGCCACACCGGAGTGCTCACGCGAACATTTTGTTCAAATAAGTAGACGCGCAGTTTTCCTCTATTTAACTCATGCCTGTCATGTGACCATGCCTGAACTTCCTTACAAAATCCTTCCAGTGAATCATTTATTTTGACATATGTCAAAGTGCATTTTGCTATCTTCACAATCAAATTAATTATATATAACAATGTATACGATTCACATATTTGCCCGGCGATGTTGTGTTATCGCTACAATTGTTATCTTATATTGTCATACCAATGTACATGCACAAACGTGTAAACCAATCGAGGGGACTGAAGATGGGTGCAGCTGCAGAAGCTCGTCTACAAATTTTGTTGTTGATCTCAGTGAAATAGAGATGTATGGGGTCTATGTAATCGCATGTTACCTAATCAGACTAATGCCTGTACTATCATAACCATTATTATCATGGCTGAGTAAACCTGTGTGTAGAACAATGCAATGGTTAGCCGTTACTGGCGTTAGCCTAACGCCACGGTTACGGTCTGTCCGACGGTGGAGGATGGTCCAATGACTAAAATAAAAGTTAGCTTTTTGGTATCCAGTCAGTCAATTCTCAAGCGATTTTCATGAAATTTTGTAAACCCAACAGCATTCGAAATTAACAGTGGTCCTGTGGCCTGTAGTTAGCAAACGCCCCCCTCCACAACGTGTTACGGGTTAGAAAGCAATCTATATCTGAACCGTAAGATAGCGTGTCGCGGTCGATTTAACCCCTATTAAAACGCCCTCGAAATACATTTTAATTAGGTTGACCTAACTTAGTGACCTTTTATGCATCCACTCAGCTGATTTTGAAACATCCCATCAGTTATTTATCAAGTGAGAGCATTTTTAAAACACCTCCCGAAAAATATTTTGGCCATTTTAACCATTTGTGATGATGTGAGTATCTAACGTTTCAGATAGGCCTACATGCTGCGTTCTAACCCGGAACATAATGGAGGGCGAGATCGTTCTAACTAGTGGCCCGAGGCCAGTAAAACCAGTGGCGGGCCAGTAAAACCCTCTCAACTACTGGTCCTGCGGACCACTGATATTAAAACACAAATAATAAAGTGATAAGTGTTTTTCCCGCTTAGGATAGGCTCAACCCAGTCCCAAGGCTATTACCATGACTGGTGCCGCGGATCGGCGGCCAAGATCTCCAGCATGTTTGAATGAGTAAGCTTCCTGTTTGTTTGAGATAGTTAGCCTTGAATAAGATTGCCTGGGCCTTCCTACTTTTGTGACCACCAGCAGGGTCAAATGCTCAGGTTGGTTTGTTTGGTTAGCTAGCCCTGTAATCGGGCTGCACTGCCTTCCTAAAAATTGCATCTACCATGTCTACACATACCTAGCTAGCTTAGCATGAAACACTGTCAATCTCGCCTCGATAAAACTAAGTACAAGTGATACTTAGCCACGAGAAATGAGACGACCCCAGAGCCGATAACCCCGAGCATTAAACATTAAACATGTAAATGCCAATTGGCCAATCAATAATTGCTATGTCGGCACACCGGGTGGCGTTTTGTGGATCGGGACATCTCGACCGCTTATTCATTATTTGCACTGTAGATTTGGAAAGCCCTTCTACTAATCGCGATTTCCCAATATTTGAAATTTTTGAAAGATAAAATGAGAAATGAGCCAACTACAAGCCGTTAAAATTGCCAATTAAGTCAATTGGCCAATCGAAAATGATGATGCCTGCGCACTGGGCGTCGCTTTGTAGATCACGATATCTCGACCGTTTATTTCTTAATTTTGCTGAAAATTTGTCCAGCTCTTTTACTTATATAGTGATGTCTGATTATCTGCATTTTGAGAAAGATTGATCGGGAAACGAGCAAGCCACGAGCCGACAAACATCAACATAGCCGATTAAATGCCAAAGTTCTGTGCAATAAAAAAATCGATGTCGCCACCACGGACGTCGCTTTGTCGATTGCGATATTTCGAACGTTTATTAAGCGATTTCACCCAAAAATTGTGAAGTCCTTCTAATAATACTGGTTGGCCACCACTAAAAAAAATAGAAAGATAGAATAAAAAATAGGCCAACAATGAGCCAATACATGTTTTCAAAAGCTTGAAATTTGATATTTTTTTTTGATTGAAAGTTTTGAGCTCGGTATAATTTCCGCAACAAAACACTGAAGGTATTATTGTAATTATACTACTCTTGCGTAGTCAACTGAACAGACGATAATTTTAGAGTTGTTTTAGAGGTTGTTGTGTAATGTTATGGATATAATTTATTGTTATTTTTTGAACAAAATACAGTAACCCTCACCGTGAAAAAAAATGCTTACACAAATTACATTGTTTATCATTTATTTTTTTATGGTCAATCAGGACCACCAAAAGTCTGACAGGACCACCAAAATCTGTCGAGTGGTGGTCCTGTGGACCAGTGCTCTGAAAAGTTAGTTTCGACCACTGCCCAATTTTCTAGTCATTTGGCATCGATTCTGAAATTTTCGTAAAAAAATATTGTCTAGTTCAAAAGTTAGACCATTTGACATGTAGTAAATGTCTATTTATGACGCTCCTCTATAACATGTATACACCTATTAACTTCCATTCCGGTTTATTCTCAGATGGGCGGGGGCCCTAGGGTAGTGGTTAGCGCCGCTGCCTTTCACGCCAGAGTTCGGGGTTCGGTTCCCGGTCTCGGCGGTTTGAAGGAAACAAAAATGTTTCTTCCCCATCCACGTGTGAAAGTCAGTATTGTGGGGAGCCTCCGTGACCGAGAGGTAGCGTGCTCGGCCTCAGACCGCCAGGGCTCGAATTTCGAATCCTGTGTCTGGAGGACAGTGTCATCTCATTCATCCTCAGGAGGTTCTCCTGGCCCAGTTTAGCCTATATGTGCACAAAGGTGGCCTAAAGCCCGATTCATTTCATTTATTCTCAGATTTGCGTTACATGTCAAATGGCCTAACTTTTAAAATACTCAATGGAATTTTGCGAATTTTTTTTAGGGTTGTTGCCAAATGACGAGATAATAATGATTTCAAAATTTCGTGACAATCCCTTGAGAATTGACTGACTGGATACCGAAAAGCTAACTTTCATTTTGGACCATCTTCCACCGTCGGACAGACTATAGGCGCCTAGGCTAAACACGGTATGGGTATCTACATGATACATTGGAAAAAGTAATTTTGGTGTTTTTTCGTGTTTTTTTCAGGATTTATGTGAATTTGTGAAACACTGTAATAAAAGGGATATTTTTCTTTGTTCATTTGTTGTTTTTGCTCACTATACTACTGGTAGAAATGTAGCCATCATTGTAGGCCTAGAATTGAAAGAGTCTAGTTAGAGTACTGGCAGTAGTTTGCATGCACCTAACCGAATACGGCCCACAGCGTGCACAGAATACACGCGTATGAATTTTGTGGGTCGAATTATGATTGGTATGTCTGAGCCACTTCCGGTATGGAAAAAATATACTTCCGGGTCAATTGGGAATAGGGAGCATAGAATATTTCAATATCCTATGTTTCTGGGGGAGTTTTCGCCCAGTTGAGGGAATTTTTGTTCACTGCATTGTGTAACAGTATGGTTGCATATATTTTTCATTTAGTTTGTTTTCAAATGGATTCAGGATTCCTTCCGGCACATATCTGTTTTTATTTCAACCTAATACAACAATCTGCAAAAAAAATATAAAAATATGAAATTCTTTTTACTGATTTCAAGTTTCAGAAGCGGAAAATAACATCTGCATTTTCTGGGACTTAAAATAAAAAAGGAACTATTTTCATGGCAGATGAAAAAAAAGTTTGACCTGAAACAACTGGATTTTTATATACGCTGCATTAAACATGTTAAAACACCTGTCCCTAACCGAAAATCAAAAAAGATGAAAATTTACAAAACCCTTTTAAGAACTCGGACAAACAACAAAAAAGGTGCACGAAAATACCCCCTGCATGAAAATACCCTCCACCACCCTATTGTTTTCAATTGCACTTTTATCACCTGTTCTGGATATTGCCATCATTAGATTTCTTGCAATTACGACTCTTGCCTTTAATTTTATAATAGTATACATGTAATAGCTGCAACAAATGCTTGAATAGGTAAGTGGATCAGGCATGCTGTGGCCCCTTCTTAAATTTTTTTCACACAGGTGCATTTTTTTTAATTTTTGTGAAAAAATGCAAAAAACGGAAATACTAGACTATGTCCACTGGCCTATGAGGAAGTTCTGGAGGATATTATTAAGGCTGTTTGGACAGAACAATGTGAGAATCTCAGAATTGAGATACCTGGGGAGGGCTGCACTAGTTTGCCCAGGGTAAAACCTGGGTAAAGTTCCTTAGCCGTAAGGTCAGATGAAAATCCATCAAAATTTTTCTTCTTCCATGAACCCCTCGTGGAAAAAAAGGAAGGAGGAAATGTGATACTTTATAAGTAAGCAGATACTGCCTTTGCAGAACAAAGTAGTCATGTACCTGCCCAAGGAGCACAAAACATTGAATCAACGTTGGTTTAACATTGGTCCACCATCTATGCCGCTGGACCAACGTTAAACCAAAATAGATTGATAATCTTGTGTCTGCTGGGTGGTGGCTCCCATTGTGGATTTGACCCTCACACTCCACCAGGTGGGAGCTCAGGACTGAAAATGCATTCATCTGCCATGAACTCAGTACTGAAATTTGCAACATATTTCAGGACATTTCCGTTCACCTTGAAATGGAAACTGCGGCAGTGATTCACAGATCCGTGGTGAATGAGAAATAGCTGTGTGTTAAGAGGGTTAACCTTTAAATCGCTGAACTACTTTCGTATAAACCATGGAGCCCAAAGGGTTTTTTGCTTTACTTGTAAAGCAATTGTTGTGGATGCGAGCTGGTATGGTCGCTGTGATTTCGCCGTTTTGAATTTCTCTTCTGAAACTAGTGTGCTCAGGCACTCTACATTAACCCTTACACTGCTATGGGCGACTATAGTCGCCCAAAATAAACCAAGCGCAGCCTGCTGTGGGCGACTATAGTCTCCATGATATAATTCTTAAAAAAAAAAAAAAAAAAAAATTTTTTTTTTTACTTTTGTTTTGTGGTGTCTTTCTATTTGCGCTTTAAAGATAGCCAACTAACTGATTTTGTAATATAATGGCTTTTAATATCAGTTGTTCATCAGATGTTTTTTTAAAGAAAAAACGTGCCATATATTACTTAGTGGGAAACCACACATGCTGCAAATTTTAAGCAGCAGTGTAAGGGTTAAGTGATTAATGTCCACCTACCCGGTCTGAACATTAATTGACAAGTGCGAGACTACCATAGTTTGGATAAGAAAGTGACTTTAACCCTATAAGCCCCCACGATGCATTAAAGCATCATTTTACATCCCTGAAAACAGACTTAATTTTCCTAAAACTGAGGGTTTTAGACCGAAAATTTCCATGAAACTTGTTTAACACTACGTGGTAATTTTCTTTAATTTTTAAACCACATCAAGTCATCTTCATTCACTACAAGTCGAGAATTGTGCCAGCAATTCGCGGCTTGTAGTGAATAAATTCAGGATTGAAAGGGTTAAAACAAGCTCAGGTTTGTAGAGTGGTGAGTACAGTACTATACATGTATAACGAGCGCAGTTCACTAGTGTCTGTATAGAACGTAAACAATGCACACTGGCTGTTCCTTGTAGAGTGCCCACACATGTAGGCCTACACGTGTTTGTCAGGTCTGAGTACTGGGGAGTGCACAACATTGGGGCGGTGGCGGGCCAATGTTGGCCCGACGTTCTTAGTGTTGGGCCGGCATTGGACCGATACCATTACGCGGACACAGTGGCAACATTACAACCAAAAACGTGCACTGTGTCTGCTATAGCTGAACACTGTCACTAAGTGAGGTCAATGCCGGCGACATTGAGCAGCAGTGAAACAGAACTCGGCCAACGTTACACTCTACTTGTGATAGCCAGTGTCAGTGTACCGGAAATGCTGACCTGAAGTTGTTTTAATGTTGGGCCAGCGTCTTAGACACTGGTGCAACATTAAACCAACATCAGCTCAATATCCTATATTTGTGTGAATTAGACTTGCTATCCCGTTCAGTACAGTCAAGCGGTCAGTGGTCATATTGTGAGTGTGCAATGCCAGTGCTATAAATAGAATTGTCAGCCGGTCATCAAGAATTAAGAATGGGCAGACCACACATCTGGACAAATTCATATCAGAATATGCCGAAATTTTCGATCAAAATTGAGACTGCTGTGTGAATGCGGCTAGAGTTGTGTCAGTGTCGGTCCAGCGCCAACAGCGTTGGGCGACATTGAGACAACGCTGGCAGCAAGTGAGAGTGTCAGAAACAGAAAAGTGTTGTCACAGTATAGCCACCACTGTGCCAATGTCAATCCAGCGCTAACAGCGCTGAGCCGGCATTGGCGCGACACTGGCGTCACTGACAGTATTCGAGAGTGCGATAATAGCGTTGCCGCGTTGATGGGCTAACACTTCTAGTGTTGGCCAGTTACCGCGACATGCTGTCACTCACCTACGTGTCACCGCATTGGTCAGTGAGTGACAATTCACAAACCATGTCAGACATTCACATCAACACTTATAAATAACAGATTAATAAGTTTCACCAACAAACAAAAACACACAAAGCACCAAGAAAACACGCATACACCCAAATACACAATTCACAAACCATCAAAACAACAAACAAAATAACAGACAGGATTCAAACACCACAATGAATTCTGGAAGGGTTTAAAGCCCCTGGTGGCTCTGAAAAGAGACCAATTAAAAACAAGCAAACTTTCTTAATTTCACAAATTAAGATGAGACGCTGTAAGCTTCTAGGAACTTTTCAAATTATTAACTACAGACACTTTTAGACAATTCCACTCAAATTCAATCAAAATTACATAATTAAACTCGACGTTTTTTTCTCTGGGTATATGCTGGAGTATGGCGACGGCACACAGACAGTCAGGCAAACAACACGAGGTAAATTGATCACATTTGATCCAAAATTTAATGAGCAACGAAGCATGGTGGCTCTACTGTCCACATGGCACCAATATGCACTTGGGGTGACATTGTGGCACCGCAATATAAGTCATAGTGTCTCAAGTGTTGATTTAATTGGATCATGTTTTGGAAACTCAACCCAAAATTCACATTCTAAAAAGTAGCGACGCAGCATGCACTGTATTGTTCACACATCGAGTGTAGAGTAAACAGGTCGCATGTTGGCCGCCAAGCACAGAGCGCAATTTTAAGTATGTTAAACACACTAAGTGTGCACGAGAGACATATGTTTATTAAACAAATGTCTTAAATGTTCATTTAAGGGATCTGCCAAATTACAACTTTATCGGCCTTTTTCATTCAGATTTCAAGAGATAAGACTCAAAATATAGGGTAGCTACTGGCTGATTCAACACCTCATTTAGACCACCGCGACCCTCTGTTCCCCGTGGGCGCATCAAAATTCATTAAATTCAAAAATGCTTCTGTTAGCAGGCTCCTTGCTTTATACCAACCAGACATCTTGCAATGAGTGTTATATACTAGATACTAATGAAGAATTTGGAAAGGCTAAAAGCAGCTTTTATACAACATGTACAAGCTTCAAATGTCTTTATCTCACTCTCAGGGTGCTAGGGTTGACTTAGCCTCCACAGCCAGTAGGCCTAGGGGAGACGTCAAACCGATGCCGGGCTACGTAGGTCACCATTCACAACGGTGGCCTAGCATTAGAACAACACTGTCCCGCTGTTACGCACTGACCACATTCACAGCCAGGTGCATACGCTGCCCAGCAAACACAGACCATTTGTATAACATTTGTACAAATGTTATACAAATGTTTTGTGTTTGCTGGGAAGCGGCAGCCAGCTATGAAGGCCCCGATTTACGAGTCTCGTTTCGCTGAAAAAAAAGTTAGGATGATCGTAACATTTTAAGATAAAACAGCCTGAAATAATTTGTTCGCACATGCATTACTACAGGCGATAACAATTAAAGTTAAAAATGTGGTTTTAAAATGTCGTTTTGTCTGTTTTTTTCATGGCTACTGTCCACTAAATTTGGCTACAAGTTTTTCCATCTGGCTCAAAACATTTTTGAGGTCAGATCAGCCCCTGGGATAGCTATGGTTTGTTACAGCAACTCTTTCTTTAGCCCACCCTTGGAATTCCAAGGTCAAATTAATTCAATTAACACTTTCCAGGTTCCAGTCCTCCTCTCCATCCAGACATCTTCACTACAGAATGTAATTGGTGGACTAAAAAAGACTCGCTAACATGAGATCCCAATTATCTCGCTCTCAGCACCCTTCGGTTGCTAGGGTTCCACACACTGTTTATAAACAAAATTACAAAACCAGTTATGTGAAGCACAGAACCGCAGGGTTCTCATTCCCTTTTGAAATCATCATACATGTAAATGTCTTAGTTAGGTCTTTCTGATTCATTTAAATACCTATATGTTATCATGGTTATGGGTATACGGCCATTATAAATATTGTTACTCTTACTGTGCGGAAATCGACTTTAGACATCTGAGTCTGTGATTCTGATGACTAAAGTGGATCCCCGAGCTGTGAGGGTTAACCCTTTGCCCACTAAATTTTTCAACTTTTGAAAAGTAGGCTATTATTATTCAATTTGAGACTAAACATTGCAAATCACATATTTTGTTCCCAATAATAATGATTTAATCGGATAATTGAACAGTTTGAAAATAACTATAGCTGTGCTAGGCGAGTTAAGGATTGAGCTGAACAGCATTGTAGCGAGTAACAAGACATAGTCTTAGAGTTCTATTTTACAAGCAGGGTTTTACCGTTGCCACTCGGCACATTGTCTTTAGCTTCTTTTCACCTTAAAGTATATTTTTAAATGTGAATGATTTTATTTTAGATTGAAGATAAACAATGACAGTGCTAAGGTTGTATACTACTACAAACCATGTGAACCTATGAAACTGGGTGGAAAATGTGATAATGTAAATGTGAGTAATACAAGTTTACCTTTTCATATTTTAAACGTGGGGCTAAGGTAAAAATACCATAATTAATTTTAAAGCTACACAAATGTTTTTCTCATTTACACAGAAAATGCACAAACTATAGCAAATCATCCGCATATAGTGTGTGCTCCAGGTGACGCCACCTGTCATATTTTAGATATCACAGTTGTTTTAGTTTTTCAAGTAACACTTTGCGGTAAGCGCTATTTCTCATAAAAATTGCAGAAATAAGCTGAAATTCATATAGAATACTTTATAAACTCAGTCAAATACAGGGTGTGCTCCAGGTGTCGCCTCCTGTCACAGTTATGACCACAGGGTGGCTAGATGCATTTTCACGGAGAACGTTATTTTTCCTAAAGTCTTGAGTAGATTTCATTTAGGCTTATTCAGAATGTTGACCAGGTGGGTGTGTATATAGGGTGTGCTTGAGGTGGCACAGGGAATATTTTGTTTGAAAATGATTGATTAGTGATTTTCTCCCTCAAGCTGTGTCCGACAATAAAAATATTAATGTATGAATATTTCACTAATCAATTTGAAATTTGATTAGCAAATGGGAAGAATCACGTAGCTTTTCGCTATGAGATATTGAACAATATATTCCCTCTGGTGCCACCTGTCATATTAAGACATATTATTTTTATAATCTTTTCTAGTTTTTAAGCAACAATTTGCAAGATTTAACTAAAAATCATGTACACTGCTCTATGGTCAATATGATGCAGGCTCCAGGTCATGTCATTATTATGGCTACAGGGTTGTCAGATGCATTTAATGGAGAACACCTATTAAGTCATGGCAGGGTGTCTGTTGTTTGAAAATTTTTGATTAGCAATTTTCTAATCTAAGTTGTAACTTGCTAAACATCCTTATCATCAATATATAAATATTTTGCTAATCAATTAAAAATTTGATTAGCTAATGGGCAGAATTGCATAGCATTTTGCTATGCGATACTGAACAAATCGTTCCTGAATATACATCTGAATTAAAAACTACCCTTTAATCTGGTGCTAGTGTGAGCTCGCCTACAGTAGGGATTCCCTCTAGCTTACCAGTCCGTTGTGCGTAAGCACACACGGGAGTGCGTCAACGCAAGCCCGTGAAAAATTATTTACACGGCGTGTGCGTACTTCTGCGTGCACACCAAACCACGGATTGTGACTCCTTTTGCTCAGACGGAATCATACGGACACGAAGAAGCGAGGTGTGTCAACGTGTTTACACGCTAATAGACATGATTGCACGTACAACCAACCTTTTGATCAAACCTTTCTCTGTGCAAGTTACGAAGTATAATTGCCCCTCCTCAACGTGTGAGTCGCCCCCTCCACGTGTGAGTCGCCTGATGTCCGTGGAAGTCCGTCAGCCCCAGCGGTCAACTCCTGATTACCTAAGGCCATCCTAAAAAATATCCTTGTTTCTGATTTCATGGTGTGAAAATGTCCAAGCTGTACTAGCCTATACAGTACTGACTGTGCATAAGCAGATAGGCCTACCTGTGTTAGGGCTACTTTTAGTGCTAGTGTTAACCTCTGCTTCATCCAGAGGCCCAGTTCATTCCGGTCACCCCTAGCATTACAGGAAATTGAGATTTCCCAATTCCCAAACTCATGGGTATCCAAGACGTTGCCAACTGGTTGCTAGACGTCCCTACAGACATGGACGGTTTCACTTGCTTCAAAAGGGCATAATATGATAGCCATTGTTGGCCACTGAGTTTGAGAATGACTCCCTGGTGTAGTGGATAGCACTAGAGGGTCGTGACTCATATCTCGATGGACCATAACAATTTTTTTTTAGATATGGCCTAGGCTAGTTTGTTATATTTTTCCCGGGAGGTTTGATTGTTTTTTAACTTGCATAGACTCTAATCAGACCTTAACCAGGGGTCTGACCAGCCCCGCAGACGAATGGATGCCATGCGATAGGACTAACTTTTACTCCTATTTTCACCCATGCTGTCGGAAATAGGAAACAATTTTTTTAGGATGGCCTGATGACAACCCACTTCCCCTCCCCGTCATTGCCAGTTGGAGTCGCCCCAAATCCGTGGATTCCATTTATTATGGTTATGGTTACACATATCGTTCCGTTGGAGTGCGTGCATTTCGACGAGTATAAAGCTGATAATGTGACTTTAAAGACGAGCATGCACACAAGTTGGAATGCAAGCGAAAAATATGACTACTTTGCACTGTCTTTCACTGGGATGATTTCCGTGCCAAGTCGTCTCCGTGAATTGTGGCGCCAGCCTGTGTATACGCGTGCTGGTGTCCTTCACGCACTTTCGTGTGCGTGTGCGTGCACGGAAAAACATCCACTAACGACCGTGTCCGTCACGCGGACATGGTAAGCTAGATGTAATCCCTACTGTAGCCCTTTCACTACTGACATTATTTGAATTTAAGCCTTTTATTGCCAGATCTGTCATAACTAGGGATCCCCAGCCATATTTATTATTTTATATTATCATATCATTGTCGGCTATGGAAGGCTTTCAGACATTGACGTCCTGCCTATCAAGCTTGCATGCCGATAAGGCTGACTAGGAGCCGTCACAACCACAACCAAGTGAATCACGCTGCTAGTTATGCATCCGCAGTGTAGCACAATGTCGCATTAGTGAGACATCAACAGTGAAAGAGTTATTGCTTTCTAATATCAAAGCTAAGATGTAAATGTAACTAAATTATTTGATATGAAACTGTGAACAGGTTTGTCAGTGTGTAGGCAATAGTATTATATATTTAATAGGCCAAAATATACTAGGAGTGAATAATACTCATATTTGTATAATTTTTTGACCAAACATTTGCTAATCTTGATGTTTGAGCACTCTCATACACACTTCACGCTTAACTCTTCAGGGATCGACACTAACACTGGCCCGTTGGCCCGAGGCCAGTAAAAATCACTAAGGGCCAGTAAATTACCTGAGATACTGGCCCTGGGGGCCAAAGAAAAAATCACACTCCTTTGATACAGTGTACACTAAGGACTAGAAAGACAAGGCTTAGGGACAGTAATTATACTGGCCCTTCTGGCTACTACCTGAAATCAGGCAGTGTTGATCCCTGCTCTTACAACGGGGGATAGACTTTAGTCGTCGTCAGAATCTGACATCTGTAGACATCAGATTCTGACAACTAAAGTCTATGCCCGCGCTGTAAGAGTAAAAATATTTCTAAGGGTTGTAGACCCATAACAAATTTATTCAAGTGAATCAGAAAGAGATAACTAAGCCATTTATGATGATTACAAATTGAATAAAACTCTTTGGTCTCCATTGTTTTTATAAAAAATATTCAGCACTTTAAAGGTTAAAGGGTTAAACAGCTCTTTGTGGAATCATATCCCATAGGGGTTTTGTCAAGTTAAAAGAATTTAGTCGGCGACTATAGTCGCCCACAGCAGGCTGCGCTTGGTTTATTTTTCGCCCATAGCAGTGTAAGGGATATGATACTTTTTTGTGACATACAAAAAGGACATGTCTGTTTAATTTTGGGAACCTAGTTTACTATGTATAGTATACTATACTGTATAGAATAATTCTTTCCTCGTGTTATGTTGATAATTTTTTTTTAGAAAGTGCCTAATTCACTCACTCTGGGATGGTAGGTGGAATGTTTTGATCTGTCTGCTGCAGATCTTGATCACATGCTATATATAATTTCACCTACAGTTCTAGAGTGAGTAAATTCACCACTTTCTATATGAAGCCTGGAACCCTGAATAACATATTTTCTATATTTCTTTTATTTTTTACAGGTATGCCAGGAGACAGCCGACAAAAAGAATAACTATGATTGTGGACACCCTTCTGGCACATTTAGTGGTGACCCTGGTACCGGGAATCTTACAATCACATACAATGGTGAAGAGTAAGAAAGGATTTATTGTTTTCAACTCTAAATGCTTACAATGCTGTAATATTTTTTAGAAACCAAAGTTTTTTTTCAATTTGTAATCATCTGAATGTTTTAATTTTTGCGAATTTCGCAAGGAGGACAAATTTGCGAATTTAAGGATCTTGCGAAAATGATTTTTATAATAGCGCTACAAAAGGAAAATGAAAATTCAAACATGCGAACATCACCAGACCTACAGTACCTAAGTTATAGGTCTACGACCATTATAAATATTTTTACTCTTACAGTGAGGGGATCGCCTTCAGTCAACAGATTCTGACGACTAAAGTCGCTCTCCTCGCTGTAAAGTTTGAACTTTTTAGCTTCTAATTTTTTTTTATCACAACTTAACCTGTTAACATATAGAATACAAATATAGGCTATAGCTATTGGAAGTGAATGTTTTTTGGGAATGTACAGGTTTTTTAGGTCTTTAAATATATAGGCATATTCTGTTGGCTTCATTTGTGTTAAATATGTGGCCATTTTGAGTGACCACATCAGCCTATGTGTGTTTGTGTGCTTGCATGCTGTTTTTAAATATCTCCTGCACAATTTTGTGTGGTCTCCCAAATTTATTCTTCTTTCTTATAATCACCAGTTTGCTTGACATGAGAAATAACAGACTTATTGTTTTCACAAATTTTATCTGCCTAAATTGTATGACACATCACATCCATGGGTTATTATTGAGTGTTCTCTTTTTTGCTTGTTTTCTTCCATTCACAAATCCATTTGCTGATAATAAACAAACAACACATTTATTTAAAAATAGGTATATCTAAAATATTATTAAATAAATTTCACATAGCATAATTTGCAGAGCATTACATATAAATTTGGTGAACGAAACCATACCTACAGTACGAAAATGGTGAAAAGCTGTGTGCTAAAAGTTATATTGTAGATGTTTTCCTTGCAAATAAACTTGCACTTTACCCATATGCCGATAAGTTGTCATGGTAAAATTTCACCCATTCAAAGTTGTGTCCTGCTGCTGCAACTCACAACTTCAATTGGTTTTAATGATAATTTGTTTAATGATATTTGTTTAATTTGAGACTGAACGTAAGCAAATCTTGTTGTTTAGACACCCATTTCATTACTAATATCAGTGATTTGACTATCTAATAAATTAAAAAATGATTAAAAATTATTATAGTTGTGCTTACTGGTAAAAGGGGTAAAGTTTCTAATGACAGCTCACAGTATAGACAGAAAATTTTCCTAAATTTTCAGAAGGTCATTATCTTGGTGAAATTTCCTAATTGGAATCTGACACATCATCATGATCATGTACTTGACAGCCAGATTTACATGTAAGTCTCTATGTCAAGTATCCCAGCAAAGACAACACATCTACCTACCCAATGTTTGACCAATGCTGGTCCACCATCTACGACATTGGCTCAACCTGGTCCTTTGTCAAACATTGGGTGGATGTGTCATGTTTGCTGATTGGGAAATTCGACAGAGATAATGACATTGGGAAAATTTCCAGGGCCATTTAAAAGGAACATTACTGTATGTCCTTCATTATTAGCAATATGATTTTTATTCCAAGCTAACACGATACATTAAACCAATGCTGATTTCATGTTGCAGGCGGTGGCCCAACATGAAATCAGCATTGGTTTAATGTCTCGTGGTGGATGGTTCATTTGGTGTTGTGTGATTGCTGAATCATGCTACATGTGTGTATTTTTCCTAAACTTACAGAAGAAAAACAACAGTTACATTTGAGTGTGGATCAACAGATGAGCTGACATATGCGGGAGAATTAAGCACAGAAAGAAACTATGTAAGTACATTGTATTCAGTTGTAAGCTGTAAAACACTTAACCATGCGGAGTACTTACGAATGGTAATTGAAATGGTTTGGTTTAATGGAAAGACCTTACCCTGGCCGTGTGCTGATTAGTTTTTGGTGTGATTCTGATAATAAAAACTTGATTTTTTTACGTTTTAGTATTTTAGCGGATATTTCAGTTTTGCTCTCACTCGGACACCCCTGCTCAGATTATTTCCAAATATTTGCAGTATGCATACTGGCCCTGGGGAAATTGCCTGGTAAATTTTTTTTGCGTTTTTCAGTTTCTTCAACAAAATCCAAGATGGCCGCAAAAATCCTATGTCGCTCTCTAGAGCTTGAACCGCTCCATGGATTTGTTTCATCTTTGCTTTAAATAAAAGACCTTAGTATGGCCGTGTGCTGATTAGTTTTTGGTGTGATTCTGATAATAAAAAGTTAGATTTTTTATGTTTTAGTATTTTAGCGGATATTTCAGTTTTGCTCATTTTAGCCATCATCAAAATTTGGTAATACATGTATAGCCATACACCCCTACTCGGATTATTTCTAAATATTTCCAGTATGCATATTGGCCCTAGGAAATTTGCCCTGTAATTTTTTTTTGCGTTTTTCAGCTTTTTCAACAGTATCCAAGATGGCCGCCAAAAATTCTATGTCGCTCTCTAGAGCTTGAACTGCTCCATGGATTTGTTTCATGTTTGGTTTAATGGAAAGATCTCACCCTAGCCGTGTGCTGATTAGTATTTTAGCAGATATTTCAGTTTTGCTCATTTTGGCCATCATCAAAATTTGGTAATATAGCAGGGTTCGCACTGGTCCTGGAAATCCTGAAAAGTCCTTGAATTTGACAAATATAAATCCAGGCCTTAATAGTCCTGGAATTTTGTTAAAAGTGCTTGAAAGTCCTGGAATTTTAAATAGTGAGAAAAGAGATTGCAAAGATAGTATTTGCTAGAGTCTAATAATCAAGTTACCCTTTTTAGAACAATTTGCAATAGATCCACTTGCCTAATTTTATTATCAATTTTAAAAGATATAGAAAATGTAGTTTCAAGTTGTTTCTGGGAAATAAATGTGTTATTGTGTATACTTTAGTCCTTGAAAAATCTGATTAGGCCCTGGAAAAGTCCTGGAGAAGTCCTGGAATTCTGTTTCTTCATAAGAGTATGAACCCTGTATAGCCATACACCCCTACTCGCATTATTTCTAAATATTTCCAGTATGCATATTGGCCCTAGGAAATTTGCCCTGTAAATTTTTTTGGCAATTTTCAGCTTCTGCAACAAAATCCAAGATGGCCGCCAAAATCCTATGTCGCTCTCTAGAGCTTGAACCACTTTATGGATTTGTTTCATGCTTGCTTTAAAGGAAAAATATTACCCTGCACTTGGCTGATAGCTTTGGTGTGATTCTGATAATAAAAACTTTGATTTTTTACGTTTCAGAATTTTTGCGGATATTTCAGTTTTGTTCATTTTGAGTATCATCAAAATTTGTTAATTTAGCTATGCTTGGAATATGTCCAAATATTTGCAGTGTGCATATTGGCCCTAAGGAATTTGCCCGGTAATTCTTTTGGCATTTTTCAGCTTATTCAACAAAAGCCAAGATGGCCGCCAAAATCCTATGTCACTCTCTAGAGTTTGAACCGCTTTATGGATTTTTTTCTTGTTTGGTTTAGAGAAAAGACCTTACCCTGCAAATGTGCTGATTAGTTTTTAGTATGACTAATAATAAAAACTTTTTTTGCGTTTAAGAATTTTAGAGGATATTTGTCTTTCTTTTTTTTCTTTTTTTAACAAAATTCAAGATGGCCAACGGATCACATGTTACTCTCAAGAACTGCTTCACCGATTTGTTCCAAGGAAGCAACTTACTCTGGGCGTATGTTGATTACATTTTGGTGTGATTCTGACATCACATTTTTGCGAGGTTTACATTAAAAAATTGGTGCCAGTACTGTATTTCTCTATAATTTATCTATTTTGATTGCTAAATCTATGTGGGGCGGATGGAGACGCAATCTTTGCCCTTCAAGCAAATCTAGTTCATGCTATTATTAACAGTTGCAATTTTTCCGCCAATAAGAAGGTGAAAATTTGCATATTACTATAATGTAATTGCAAAACTACCTAGATTGGGGAACATCATTCATACATTGACATTCATTGATTATGAAAAAATTTCATGATCAATGAATGTCAATGTATATTTTCATTGAAAATATGTGTGAAGACATTTTATTTATCACAATAACATTAACAGTTATATATAAACATATTTATTTTGTAAGTTTTAGATTACCCAAGTAGCAACGAGTGCTAGTGGAGGGGCTCTCCAGTTCCATAGTAATTACACGTTTATTTCATATTTTCCGCTGATAGTGGCAAAAAATGGGATTGTATTATTGAAGATGTACCACTAACAGACCTGGATTCAATTTTGATGTTTTATTCCTAAATCCTTCTCAGGCCTCAGCCAAATTGGCGGATGCTTATTGTTGTCTGTCTGTCCGCCACTTCTAGCACTATACAGGGATAGAACTTAGCCATTTTTCTACTAGTGAGCAGGACTATTAAAACCTACATTTTACTAGCCCGCTAGATGTTTTACTAGTCCTGAAATACAGTTATGTTATGCGACCCCAGTTATGGCCACATAACAATGGTCATATGAAAGAGGTGGTCGTTTGTCAGGGCCTGGGGCATGACTGATTTTGAACATCAGAATTTTTTTATAATTTTGGCGGTCGCAAAGTGATGTTAGTCTCGTTATTATAAAAACATATTTTAACGTTAGGGACCACTTCTCTCTATTACAGTGATAATACTACAGCAATAATATAACATAAACAAAGTATCACTAGTAGCCTAGTGACCTTTAATTGGAATTTTTGAGAATGAGAATTAGGTTATTAAATGATACAACGGCCGTTGGCAGCAAAGCAAACACAGGGAAGTTTGACATGATCGTTGTAATTGTCATCCAGTGTTCCACTATCAATCAGATCGCTAATGACGACGGCTCAGCATTAGCCACAATAGTTTTAATAGCTGGCGCCGTGCTTACCCCTGTTTACTGGACTAAGGTTTTACCGATGTCACAGACGGCGTAACATCATTCAGTTCAACTTGATGAGCGTATCTGACATGTGAGCAGGCGACACTGCTCCCCCTAGGCGACACTGCTCCCCCGCACCTGACCATATCCCGGCAAACAGGAGACGTCAACCTAATGCTAGTGTAATATTGGGCCTGCGTCGTGGATGGTGGTCCAACATTAGGCCAGCATTGGGTAAATGACTTGTGTTTTCTGGTGTGTTGTGTAATAGCACAATCGCCTCAAATTGCTTTGTTCTTCGTGTAACGCTAATTAGACTGTTGGGCTAACCATCTCAGTCCTACATGGGATTAATATTGTCATATATTACATGTATGTGGCGTTGAAAACCAGTTTCTGCCGTTATAATTAAATATTTTCGTATTTGCATACATGTGTATTTAAAATAAAATGTACTTTGGTTACATCTGCATGTTACATCTCTGATATTTATTCACATCTGAATGAAGATGGTTAACAGGGCATAGCAGAGGTGTAAAAATAAAGACGGCCAGAACTGATAACGCTTAGCATAGGTTTAGCTACTTCTGTTGATGTTAGTTTATTGTCGAACCACCCTCTATTAAAACATTAAAGCACTCACTATTAGCATGAATAGAGCAATATATAGGCCTTTGTTTTTATTTTAAATGATCGTCGTCTTTTACATTGACAATGTGACACGCTTTGGGATGACTGTTTAAACAGCAAAGATCCTTCCTCGCTAACACATGACAGTGGTGAGTGGGTCAATGCTGCCACAATGCTGTCCCAGAACTGCCACAACGCTGACCAAATATCACACGTGGGCTGGGCATACATGTTTGCAAATTTACACGGGTCTGACCGCGGCACATCGTCTCTCGCTTTGCTACCACAGGTTGTAGCTGATTAATGGAATCATTGAGGCGCTGTTTTTTACTAGACCGGCGGTACTAGTAAACATAAATGTTTAATAGTCCGCAGCTATTTTTACTAGTGTTCGGACTAGCGCACTACCCCTAATTTCGAACCCTGCTATAACTTGTTTCACATTACTGGAATGCACGGTAAACTTCATATACAAGTTGCTAATGACTAAGCCTTGAGTGAGATCACATTTGACCTTTCTGTGACCTATCTGACCTTGATTTTATTCTGAGCTGCAAATTTTCTCATTTTAGCGGTATCCACTCAACAATTACTTTGAACAGGAAGCCAATATCAAAGTATTGTTTTCTTATATGAACAGATACGCGCTACGCCACGTGGTAATCAGGCTGGCATTGCTAGATTCACTTTGACTGTGGGATGGAAAGAGACGGTTGTCGGGACGGACAACCATCAGAGCAATGTGGGTTGTCCGTTGGTTGATTTAGTAGTCCCAGACAATCGGAACACACTTATTTCCAGCCCTGTATTTTACACATTGAAGTGTGTAATTGCTGTAGTACTAATTCAAATCTTTAATTTAATAAAAATGACAAGAAATACATATAGCTGATGCAACCGGTATATACTCAGTGCCACTTTGAAATTAATTACATTTCATTGTCTGGCAATATCTCATAATTATGAGCTTTAAACATTTATATAGATATTTATAAATTAGATTCTGTACTTTTCTGATTGCAAAGCCAACAAGAAGTAACTAACTGTTTACTTGATATTTCACGATATGTCAATTTTTTACGGCAGGTGCTGAATGTGAAAACAAAGCGTGTCTGTGTCTCTGTGGAAAGCGGTTTGAGCACTGGATCCATATTGCTGATTATGTAAGATACATTCATTTTTAACCTTTTCACTACCATACATGACGGAAATTTCCGTCGTCATTCGTCAATGAATGTAACCATAAAATGACACAAATTTTCGTCAAATATATACTGCATTTATGTATTTTTCTTCATTTGAAGCTGGGAATTGCGTTAGCAATTCCAGCTTCAAATGACGAAAAATAGAACTCCTACACCAGTATATCTGGATCCTGGCATGCACCCCGGCCTGGAAGTCAAAGGGTTAAATACAGATATTATAAAAGCTGCTATCTCTCCAAGGCAAATAGCAACTGCTTACTTTATCAGCCGATGTAATCCTGCATTTCCCGTTCAGGTTCTGATGACCTAACTTCTAATGAGTTTTAACCCTTAAACCCTTAAATTAATTTGTAAAAAACATTGCAATCAAACGGGTTTTTTAGTTTGAAATCATCATAAATTTTAATACCTATGTTCTGGGTCTAGTAAATATTTTTACTCTTACAGTGCGAGGATCGACTTTCTTCGTCAGAATCTGACTTCTACGTCAGAATCTGTCCCTACATTGTAACGGTTTGTTTTCAATGACTGAATGGGGCCCACTGGCATCTCTGATAAAAATAATTAGTAGTACATACAAAGTTTGAACAAAGATGCATCAACAGCTCCGGACATTTGCAAGAGGAGATTCTTTCACATTCCTGACATTTAGTTATGGTATGGCTACACGGCCGTACAAAACCAAAAGGCAGTATCTGCTCACCTTATAATTAAGCAG
Organism: Flabesymbios commensalis; assembly: GCA_964017125.1. Taxonomy (NCBI): domain Eukaryota; kingdom Metazoa; phylum Annelida; class Polychaeta; order Terebellida; family Flabelligeridae; genus Flabesymbios; species Flabesymbios commensalis. The sequence goes on from OZ024910.1 coordinate 54,248,851, forward strand.
ATACTGCATTTTGGTGTGCTCATGCCCTGTATGTATGTGTATGGCATGATGAGTGCAGGCATCAAAATCACAGTGTTTAACTAATGTAGTACAAAACGGCTCCGGCAACATAAATAGTTCTTTCGAGTTCAGCTTAGCTCTGGCTAAAAAGTAACCAGTGCTGATCTCAGCTAGTAAGAATTGGATTATGCAAAATTACAGCTTGTTGATTCTTTTTGCAAATTAACCTTCACAATGCCGGATTAATTTTGTAAATTCATGGAGACCAAAGGGTTTATTTCAATTTGAGCTCATCATAAATGTCTTTGTTAGCTATTTTTGATTTATTAGAATACCTATGTTATGGGTCTACTGCCATTATAGATATTTGTACACTAACAGTGTGGAGATCATCTTTAGTCGTCAGAATCTGACGTCTACAGATGTCAAATTCTGACGACTGTGCAAAGTCGAACACCGCACTGTAAGCGTTAACCCCTTAAAGCCAAGTTATCTTATTTATGTTTTCACCATCTTGAAGTGGTGTCTTTCTACTGCCACTCACAATTTCAACTGGATGAAAATGAGTCATATTTGTTTATTTTGAGACCAAACATTGACAAATCTTGATGTTTTGACACTCATTTCATTCCCAATATCAGTGATTTAATCAACTAATAAAATATATTATAAAGTACTGTAGTCATTGTTACCGGTGAAATGGTTAAAATGAGTATAGGAGATATATCCAGTGTTCTTTGCTGTCAATTTCCCCGACATTGCACCCTTTGACAATTCTATTTTTAGTGATTGAGTGCTCAGTTGAAAAATGTTGAACCTGTGTGTGTTTATTTCTGGAAAAGACACTCAACCTAGCGGCATGATAATTAGCTCCCGCCGTCACCGTAGGTGAGCGAAGGGAGCTATGGATTCTACCTCCGTTTTTTTTTGGCCTCTCCTTTTGCCTATAACTTTGTGAGAAAATAAGCTAGGATAACAATTTTTGGTATGTGGGTTACTTCCAGGTGGCTAATGGACGGGTTAAAATATTTTTAATCTGAATTCAATACGCAAGGTTGCAGAGGAGAAAATGATGATGTGACGGCGTTGGGCCGTTGGGCCGTCCGTAAACAATTCGTTTCCGGAGCATATCTCTGAAAGTACTTGTCCGATTGTCTTCAAATTTTACACACAACACCCCTAGGGGGTCTAGTTGTGCCTTTTGGGGTATTTGAACTTTGACCTACTTCTAGTTCAGAACTATGACCTATTTAGACGTTTTGACGCGCACTTCGTTTCCGGAGCAGATCTCGAAAAGTACTGGGCCGATGACAGTCATATTGCACATACATGTTCTCTAAGGTCCCTAGTTGTGCCTTTTCAGGTTTTTGGACCTTGACCTTGAAGTTGACCCAGCACTTTGACCTAATTTATAACATCGGTAAATCCGACTGAAAGATTTTGCGGAATATCATGAAAACCGCTCAAGATAGCTACACCATTACTATAAAACAAATTGTGAGGTTTCAAGAGAGGATGCATCTTGAAAAATTTCAAGTCGATAAAATTAAAAATGGCCGCCTATCGGCCATTATTCACCTCGACAGGCCTGATAATGCGGAATATCATGAAAACCGCTCAAGATAGCTACACCATTAATATCAAATAAATTGTAAGGTTTCAGGAGAGGATGCATCCTGAAAAATTTGAAGTTGATAAAATTCAAAATGGCCGCCTATCAGCCATTATTCACCTCGACAGGCCTGATTTTGTGGAATATCATGAAAACCGCTCAAGATATCTACACCATTACTATAAAACAAATTGTAAGGCTTCAGGAGAGGATGTATTTTGAAAAAAATCATTTTGTCAAAGTTCAAAATGGCCGCCAATCAGCCATTATTCACTTTCACATGGCCGTTATTTGGTAAACCGTGCTAGATGGCTAGACCATTACTATAAAACAAAATGTGTGATTTCAGGAGAGGATGCATCTTGAAAAAATTTGACTCGATAAAATTCAAAATGGCCGCTTATCGGCCATTATTCACTTTCACACGGTCGTTATTTGGTCAACCGTGCTAGATGGCTAGACCATTACTGTAAAACGAAATGTGAGATTTCAGATGAGGATGCATCTTGAAAAAAATTGACTTGATCAAATTTAAAATGGCCGCCTTTTCGGCCATTATTCATTTTCACATGGCTGATATTTGGTAAACCTTGCCAGATGGCTAGACCATTACCTGATTACTATAAAACAAAGTGTGAGTTTTCGGGGGAGGATGCACCCTGAAAATTTTTAGCTTACGAATTCAAAATGGCCGACAATCAGCATTATTTACCTCGATAGGCCTGATATCAGGTAAACCGTGCTAGATAGCTAGACCATTACTATAAAACAAAATGTGACGTTTCGAGAGAGGATGCCTTTTAAAAACTTTCGACTCAATCGAATTCAAAATGGCCGCCTATCGGCCACTATTTACTTGCACATTGCTGATATTTGGTAAACCGTGTTAGATAGCTGGACCATTACTATAAAACAAAATGTGAGATTACGAGAGAGGATGCATCTTGAAAAAAATTGACTCGATCAAATTCAAAATGGCCGCCTATCGGCCATTATTCACTTTCACATAGCCGGTTTTTAGTAACCGTACTAGATGGCTAGACCATTACTATAAAACAAAATGTGAGATTTCAGGAGAGGATGCATCTTGAAAAATTTTGACTTGATCAAATTCAAAATGGCTTCCTATCGGCCATTATTCACTTTCACATGGGAGATATTTGGTAAACCGTGCTAGATGGCTGGACCATTACTATAGAATGAAATGTGGGATTTCAGCTGAGGATGCATCTTGGAAAATTTTGACTTGATCAAATTCAAAATGGCCGCCTTTAGGCCATTATTCACTTTCACATGGCGGATATTTGGTAAACCGTGCTAGATAGCTAGACGATTACTATAGAATGAAATGTGAGATTTCAGCTGAGGATGCATCTTGAAAAATTCTGACTCGTTCAAATTCAAAATGGCCCCCTATCGGCCATTATTTACTTTCACATGCCCAATATTTTGCAAACTGTGTTAGATGTTAGTCCATTACTATAAAACAAAATTTGAGGTTTCGGGGGAGTATGCACCCTAAGTTTTTAACTAATTTATATCGAATTCAAAATGACCGTAAATCAGCTATTAGTTAACTCGATTGGCCTGATATCGGGTAAACCATGCCAGATAGGTAGACCATCACTGGGATACTGATTAGGATCATTAATTTCAATGGAGGTTTGCAATCTCTGAGACCTAGTTGTCTTGCGTCTTGATTTTTGACCTAGACTAGGACTACATTATTAACCCTATACAAAATTGCTTAAATCAAATTCTAATTCGGAGCGGGAGCTCCTGGACTTATGTAGTCTTGTTTTTTTTATTTTTCAGATTTTTTGTGCTACTGATAGTCTATGTTATCGGTGGGGTCCTGATCCTGAGATTTTTACGAGGAGCTCGTGGTGTGGAACAGATACCTAACTATGAGTTCTGGAAAGATTTACCGCTCGCAATTAAGGTAGGCGTGATATCCCGATAATTTTCAAATATTTAGCTTGTGAACGACCACTTTTTCACTAGGCCAATCAACTACTCAGCAGACACGAGATGAAGACCAGATGCTGGTTCATTGTTGGGCTGACGTCATAGACGGCGGGCTGACAGTGAACCAACATCGGGTCAATGTCTCGTGTGTCTGCTGGGTATCTATGCCACCCCTAGATATCACTCAGGGATGTGGGAGCTCTGCGGATTTGTAGATTTCTGTTTTTTTCTTGTCTCTTGAACATTCTGAAAAGCAAATTCTGATGGGTCACCCTTTATTTCTCCCTTCTTTCTCCCTGATCTATAACAAATACAAAATATTTAACAGATTTATTTCAAAGCATTTTTTTTTATGGAGTTAAAACCAGTAAAACATTTATAACGGGGGATATGATATAATTGTTGGTCCAGTATGGTTAAGTAATTCTGATTGATATAATATACATGATATGATATACACACGCTGTTAAGTATTTCCGATTTTTTTATAGTTTTTATTATCATCCTTGCTTGTGCTATTCATATATTAACATCCTAATCACATTTGTTTGTCCTTCAAAAACAATTCTGAGATAAATGAGCATCATGTTTATAAAATAAGCATATATTTTCATTCAAATTGTACAAATTTAATTATTTTTTACCCACTTGATCTTGTGCGTCACTGTAGCTAGACGCAATTTCAAGTGAGTAAAAGTTTAAGCTGTATAATGTTTATAGTTATATAAGAGTTTATAAATGGTATGAGAAATTATTATAGTTCGGAATAGAGATATGTATAACTTAGTTTAAAGGATTAATGTTATTTTTTACATTTATGATAGGAATTGTTATTGTAGCTACCGATGAGAATTTAATTATGATAATGCCATTCCGTTATATGGTTCATGGTTTTTTTCAGGATGGCGTTTTATTTACGGTAAACGGCTGCAAGGCGGACCGCACATACGACCAGATTTAGCAGCTCTCCGGTTCATCAGTGACATGTACACAAGAAGCGTTGTTTTGATGCTGGGCCAGTGTCTCATATGGCGGCCCAGCATCAAAACAACACCCTGCCAGCTCAGCAAACACAAATCTTCTTCCTAATGTAGTTTCAATGCTGCCTCAGCATCAAACCGACATTGATCTAATGTCTGTTGACCACTGACTTACCAACATTTACTGCGCCGTCGCCACACATATCTGTGATAAAACAGCAGCTTCTCGTCTAGGACACGCCTCCATGCACTGTGTGAGACACACAGATTGTGAATGCTTGACAACTGTGCCATATCCTGCTCTGCAAAGGTGAAAGGCAGTATCTGCTTACTTGAAAAGTAAGCAGTTACTGCCTTTTAGCTTTCAGCAGCAGTATTGCTTTCAGCATACTTTTTTCAACCCAGAATCGACCTCATCCGGATTTGTTGAGTGAACATGATGATTGCATGAAGGAGTGAGCAATTGAGTTAAGTTAGGGAAACTTTGTAAATATAGAATCTGAAAATTAATGTGAGAGATAAAGTGTGAACTTACACACAAAAGTGTGTAGCTTTCCTCTGGTACACCATACAATAAATAACTTTCTAAAGCTGCATTCATAACAATAATAGGAGAAGAATATCTGGGGTTTTGAAATCTCTTTGTATCAATACCATGAATTTGTATTTATTGATTGCTTTTCTTAAATATAAACCTGTGAATTCTTTTCATTTGGTGACAGGAAATTTACCTGTCAGTCTCTTAATTATTTATTCAAATAAATTGACTGGATTATGCTATTTCCTTACAAGTCCACATGGATGACATGTCTGAGGTAATGACATCTTACGGGAACAACCTCATTACATGAAATGATTAGAGAAACCATTATAAAAATGTAAAATATACTGTGTAGTGTTGCAAACTTTGTTGAATTTACTTGTTTTGTATGTTATTTTTGTAAAATTGTGTTAAGAAAGAATATCAGGTGTATCAACAAATACACATAGAGGTGTACAAATGTATTGCTTATGTCTCGTACTTCTGTGCTAAATAGGTAAACACTGTCTGGAAGTTAACCCAACAATGAGTAAAAAATAAGCGTGTGTAAGTTGAATTTGTAACTAAAAGCTGACTCTCACTGATATTAAATTTTAATAATAATTAAATGTTTAGCCCTTACAATGCTGAAATAATTTTCTGTAAACCATGGAGAACAAAGTGTTTTTTTTCAATTTGAAATCATCACAAATGTCTTAGCTAGCTCATTCCGCATCCTTTGAATACCTATACCCAGTATAAATATTTTACTCTTTCAGTGCCGGGTCTATAGACGTCAGATTCTGATGTCTAATGTCGATCCTAGTGCTGAAAGGGTTAAGATACCTGCCCATTATTTTCTCAGCTTCGAAGAAAAACAACAGTTTTATAAGGTTGATAAATGATTGTACCATGTGTGAGCGAAAGACTTATGACTAAATGTACTTACATTCGTGGAAGATTAGCACTTGTATATTTTTCATCTCACTGACTCGTTAATCCCCTGGAGCTATTTTGTTAACTTAAATTTTAAAACTCCCCATGTATTTTTTTGTCACTTGAAGTTGTGGATCGTGGTCTCGCAATATATCTGCCACTTTGTAATATGAAAAATACAGCTCTTCACCATTGGTATTAACATGATTAACCGGGCGCAGAGTAGAAAATACAAGCTTTCCGTACTTAACCCTTGCAGCGCGGGGATAGACTTTAGAAGTCAGAATCTGACGTCTATGGACGTCAGATTCTCACGTCAAAAGTCGCTCCCCGCACTGAAAGAATAAAAATATTTATAATGATTGTAGACCCATAACATAGGTATTCAATTAAATCAGAAAGAGCTAACTAGGACATTTATGATGGTTTTAAATTGAATACAACCCTTTGTAATTGGTACACAAAAATAGTCAGCGCTTTAAGTGTTAAAGCGCTGAAATGTTTTATAGAAACCAAGATACAAAATTTGAAATTTCAATTTGAAATCATCATAATGGTTAGCTCTTCCCTTTTCATTTGAATACCTTATGTTATGGTTATACGCAAATTATTCATATTTCACTCTTCCAGTATGGGGATCGTCAGACACTGACGTATAAATTCGGTCCCCACCATGAAAGGGTTAAGGTACAGACTGTACCTGCTATACCAATCTTCACCATGTTTGCTGTGACTTTGTTAGATCAGTTCATAAATATGTCTTGTATATTTTACCCAGGTACATGTGTAGTACGTCTGCTAACACACTGGACTTTCCTATCTAATCCAACTAACTCTACAATGAAGTGTATCTTAACCCTTAGAGCACTGAGATATTCAATTTAAATTTTCAGTCACTTGAAGTTGTGTCGCGCTACCGTCTGATTTGCAAAATTTAAGTCCCAACATATCATGATATATCAGTGTTTTAAGATTGGAAGCAAATTTTTACTTTTAAAAACTGGCTATACAGGTGCTTATAGAAGGACAGAATGTCTACTGTATTCGACATCAGTGTGCTGAAGGTTAAAAAACGTTGATTTTTGCACACCGTGTTTTATTGTTTTTTTTGTCCTTTTTGTCAAGCATATTTCATAGAGGTGGATATTTTTGTCATTACAATCATTTTTGAAGTACAAACAGGACATTACTACCTAGTACTGTAAGTGTTGAAGTTATGTACTGCCTTGTAAACAGAGCTGTGTGTGCTGTACGACTGCCAGATTATTCCCATTGCTGCCGTACAAAGCCAAAAGGCAGTATCTGCTTACTTTACAAGTAAGCAGATACTGCCTTTTAATACAAGCAGATTTGTGATTTTTTTTCTCATGACAGAATATAAACAATTTTTCTTTTCCTGTTTAAATGTTTAAATATAACCGGATTCCACAAACAACACAAATTTTTGGTAGCCTAATAGTAGACCAATATCACTGCAATGCTGTTTTAATGTCTGACACTATTTTGACATATGTGCTCTTGACTTTATGTAAATGAAAATAGTTAGAATGTTTGAAATTATTATCAGTAGACCTCGCAACCATTTTAACCCTTATACCGCTAAGTTATTTTATTAAAGTTTCACATATTTAAAGTTGTGTCCCACCAGCATGACCCACAACTGCAAACGTGAAAATATATATACTGTATTTATCCAATGTATAACCACCCACTTTTTTTCATTGAAAAGCCTTGAGCAGACCATATAGTGAATGCCAGCTATACATGGTTGAAGTCCGAAATTAGAGGAGACCAATGTTTTTATATGATTAAATTTCTACTACCATAATTATATCGCCGTCTAAAATACATGTAAGAAAATGTGATGTTATTTCTGTATTTCACGGATGGGCCGATGCAGCGAACTCACTGCAGATGAAAAATAAACATCTCCAATATTGAATTATTGGATCAACTAAGCATCCACTAAAAAATGTTTTTTTTTCAAATTTAAGGATAAATTGAATAATTGGTCTGTATATATATACAGTTTCAGTAGCACAAGGTATTACAAGGGTTAAAATTCATTATAATTATTTGAAAAAACATTAATTTGACAAATCTAGAAAATTTTCACCTACTTGATATGGTGAGACACAACAGACTGAACAGAGAGACACAACGTCCAGTGGGTGGGAATTTGCATTAGATTTTTGGTGCCTAAATTGTTAGGTCCAACAAACAAGATCTGTAAAGCAAGGCTTCAGAAATAAGAATGTCAGTCTGTGGTCCTTTTAATAAAATTGTTCTCCAGTCTCTACTTGCAGCATCTCGGTACCCCACTATAAATGGCAAACAGATTTAGAATCTGTCCCAGTCAACTAATGAAAAAGTGTAGCTTCAGTAAAGATCTGTTGGATGTGGAATTTTAATATGTGTAGCATGCACTTTTTTGCGAAAATGATAAAAACTTACCATTTATTATTAAAAGCAATGATGTAAAATCCAATTTCCATTACTGAATGACTTTATTAGCTCCCGCCGTCACCGTAGGTGAGCGAAGGGAGCTATGGATTCTACCTCCGTTTTTTTTTGGCCTCTTCTTTTGCCTATAACTTTGTGAGAAAATAAGCTAGGATAACAATTTTTGGTATGTGGGTTACTTCCAGGTGGCTAATGGACGGGTTAAAATATTTTTAATCTGAATTCAATACGCAAGGTTGCAGAGGAGAAAATGATGATGTGACGGCGTTGGGCCGTTGGGCCGTTGGGCCGTTGGGCCGTTGGGCCGTTGGGCCGTCCGTAAACAATTCGTTTCCGGAGCATATCTCTGAAAGTACTTGTCCGATTGTCTTCAAATTTTACACACAACACCCCTAGGTGGTCTAGTTGTGCCTTTTGGGGTATTTGAACTTTGACCTACTTCTGGTTCAGAACTATGACCTATTTAGACGTTTTGACGCGCACTTCGTTTCCGGAGCAGATCTCGAAAAGTACTGGGCCGATGACAGTCATATTGCACATACATGTTCTCTAAGGTCCCTAGTTGTGCCTTTTCAGGTTTTTGGACCTTGACCTTGAAGTTGACCCAGCACTTTGACCTAATTTATAACATCGGTAAATCCGACTGAAAGATTTTGCGGAATATCATGAAAACCGCTCAAGATAGCTACACCATTACTATAAAACAAATTGTGAGGTTTCAGGAGAGGATGCATCTTGAAAAATTTCAAGTCGATAAAATTAAAAATGGCCGCCTATCGACCATTATTCACCTTGACAGGCCTGATATTGCGGAATATCATGAAAACCGCTCAAGATAGCTACACCATTAATATCAAATAAATTGTAAGGTTTCAGGAGAGGATGCATCCTGAAAAATTTGAAGTTGATAAAATTCAAAATGGCCGCCTATCAGCCATTATTCACCTCGACAGGCCTGATATTGTGGAATATCATGAAAACCGCTCAAGATATCTAAACCATTACTATAAAACAAATTGTAAGGCTTCAGGAGAGGATGTATTTTGAAAAAATTCATTTTGTCAAAGTTCAAAATGGCCGCCAATCGGCCATTATTCACTTTCACATGGCCGTTATTTAGTAAACCGTGCTAGATGGCTACACCATTACTATAAAACAAAATGTGCGATTTCAGGAGAGGATGCATCTTGAAAAAATTTGACTAGATAAAATTCAAAATGGCCGCTTATCGGTCATTATTCACTTTCACATGGCCGTTATTTGGTAAACCGTGCTAGATGGCTAGACCATTACTATAAAACAAAATGTGTGATTTCAGGAGAGGATGCATCTTGAAAAAATTCGACTCTATAAAATTCAAAATGGCCGCTTATCGGCCATTATTCACTTTCACATGGCCGTTATTTGGTAAACCGTGCTAGATGGCTAGACCATTACTATAAAACAAAATGTGTGATTTCAGGAGAGGATGCATCTTGAAAAAATTAGACTCGATAAAATTCAAAATGGCCGCTTATCGGCCATTATTCACTTTCACATGGCCGTTATTTGGTCAACCGTGCTAGATGGCTAGACCATTACTGTAAAACCAAATGTGAGATTTCAGATGAGGATGCATCTTGAAAAAAATTGACTTGATCAAATTTAAAATGGCCGCCTTTTCGGCCATTATTCATTTTCACATGGCTGATATTTGGTAAACCGTGCTAGATGGCTAGACCATTACCTGATTACTATAAAACAAAGTGTGAGTTTTCGGGGGAGGATGCACCCTGAAAATTTTTAATTTACGAATTCAAAATGGCCGACAATCAGCATTATTTACCTCGATAGGCCTGATATCAGGTAAACCGTGCTAGATAGCTAGACCATTACTATAAAACAAAATGTGACGTTTAGAGAGAGGATGCCTTTAAAAAACTTTCGACTCAATCGAATTCAAAATGGCCGCCTATCGGCCACTATTTACTTTCACATTGCTGATATTTGGTAAACCGTGTTAGATAGCTGGGCGATTACTATAAAACAAAATGTGAGATTACAAGAGAGGTTGCATCTTGAAAAAAATTGACTCGATCAAATTCAAAATGGCCGCCTATCGGCCATTATTTACTTTCACATAGCCGGTTTTTAGTAACCGTACTAGATGGCTAGACCATTACTATAAAACAAAATGTGAGATTTCAGAAGAGGATGCATCTTGAAAAATTTTGACTTGATCAAATTCAAAATGGCCTCCTATCGGCCATTATAAATATAGTTGTTATATTTCTGTACTTTTTGTACACGTCAGGACATAAGATGTTATTAGAATCTCAAATTTTCACCATCATAATAAAGGTTTACAAAATGTAAAATAATTTTATATCATTTTAGCACTTTTGCGGCTTGCCAACTGCAATAATGCACAATATTATACAAGAATATTTTGCAAGAAATAGAATTGTTTCAGATAAATCTGATGGTAGTGGGATTATATAACAGTATACTAGCACATACTGGTAAAAAATAATCCTTGCATAATAGAGTAGCAGAACAGTATTATGCTATATTTTGTTTCTATATTTTTCTTTTTTTTCTTACAGGCTTGTACACTTTAGGCATTGCTGATATGAGTAATAATAATTTTTCTTTCAAAGACCTCAATGTTTGATTGATTTATTCGAAGGTAAATCATTTGTTTATCAATAGAATGTTTTTTGTCTATATTACAATTTGCTGTTAAACATGTCAACCCTTAAATTACTGAATTTTTTTGTTAAAACCATGGAGACCAAAGGGATTTTTTTCAATTTGAAATCATCATAAATATCTTAGTCCGCACTTTCTGATTCATTTGAATACCCATGTCATGGGTCTACGACCGTTATAAATATGTTTACTCTTACAGTGCGGGGATCGATTTTAGACGACTTAAAGTCGATCCCCGCACTGTAAGGGTTAAACATGTTAAGTGCTAAGTTATATGATTAAAATTTTCACCCACTTGTGGCTAAATGTTCACATCTCATGGCAAACTAAACTGAGAAAGAATATTAAAATCTAATGAACAAATCAAGACCTACCACTGTTCAACCAAGGACGTATAGAACGTTCTTGGTTCAACCCTTTGCCCGTTAGATCACGACTATAGTCATTTTTCATCCATTTTATTAGCCGGTTAAATTACTGTTTTGGGGAATGAATGAATGTTTAAACATAAGATTTGCAAATGTTTAAAATTAAATCAAATTACAGTGCTAAGGGTTAATTGACAGGATAAGGGTTATTATTACCACTTCCTGGGTCGTAGTGCTCTCATAACACTAATTTAACCATGTGCTAATAACGTATCAAATGAAAATCAGTTCAAATTACATTTGAAACCTCTGATTTAAAGGCAGGTATCAAACGGGTGTCACGTGGGCCAAGAAGTAGGCCTACCACTACTAGGTCTGATCGAGACACTTAGCAGTAGCAGCGCGTACAGTACACCGGCCTGTACAAGGCGTGTACACCCGCGTGACTAATCTAACAGATAGACCAGCTCGATGACTAACATAGGCTAGGCCAAGGCCTATTGCAAAGTTCTATTTATCGTCATTGACAGTGTTGACTGAATCACCTTATATTATATTATAAGGCTACAGTCGCAGTATAAACATCATAAAGGGTATGGAGTTCACTAGAGCCATTCAGATGGTCCTGTTTATAGTCATCGAACTGGTAGGTCTAATCTACTGATTTGATGTTTTTTGTTAATTATAGGATCAGGTCCAGATGGGCACTGTGTATGATGGTAATAAAGTAATAGCGTGTGTTACTGCGGAATTTATGGTAATTTGAGAACCTTCTTGTGAGAGTTGATCACTCCCAGGTGAGGTTTTCAAATCACCCTTGTGATGAACTCTCACAAGTCGGTTCTCTAATGAACATAATTACCTCCAAACACGCGCTATTGTATAAATATATACACTCTACTGCAGTTACCCAAAGGTCATGTCTGGTACTTCAACCCTTCCATCTACAGCCATTATCAATATATTACTCTTACGGTACGTTGATGAACTTTAGACGTCGTATTCTGACATCTACAGTCGATCCCAGTGCTGCAAGGGTTAATGTCAAGGGAGCAAAAATATTTCGATTTTTCAAAACTTAGACCAAATATTTTAAAATCTGCTTTTTTAGCTCATCCAGTCTTCAGGCCTGAGATGAGCTTATGCCATCGTGTTGCGTCTGTAGTCTGTTGTCTGTCGTCTGTCCACAATTCACAAGAAATGCTTCTCCTCCGTCAGTTCTTATCCGATTGCAATTTTGTTTGGTTTGTTTGAAAGAACTCGAGCCTGTGCATTAACTGTCCTCACGGATTTCAGAAATTTTAATTATCAATTAACTTATGACCTAATTAAGACGTAATTAGGACACTTTGGCCACAATTCACAAAAAATGCTTCTCCTCCCTCAATTCTTATCCGATTTTAATTTTGTTTGGTTTGCTGAAAAGGGCTCGTGCCTGTACATTAAATTTCCTCAAGGATTTCAGAAATTTTAATTATTATTTAACGTATGACTTAATTAAGACTTAATTAGGGCACTCTGTCCACAATTTACAACAAATGCTTCTCCTCCCTCAATTCTTTTCCGATTTCAATTCTGTTTGATTTGTTTGATAGAGCTTGAATCTGTGCACGGACCTGTGCATTAAATTTCCTCACGTATTTCAGAAACTTTAATTATTAATTAACTTATGACCTAATTAAGATCTAATTAGGGCACTCTGTCCACAATTCACAAGAAATGCTTCTCCATCAATTCTTATCCGATTTCAATTTTGTTTAGTTTATTTGCCTGTGCAAAGAAATGCCTCACGGATTTCAGAAATTTTAATTCGTAATCAACTTTCCCTAATTAAGGATGAGCTTCTGTGTCATTGACACTCTGGTTTTAAGAACATTTCACTTTCAAATGTTGCTACTGGTCATGTTTATAATGTTATAAATAAAAAGGTTAAAAATAACTCCAGTCACGATTGGCAGTGGTTAAAACTTTACCTGATTAACCCAATACATCCAACATATGCTGGTTCATTGTTGGGCCAGCGTTGCAGACATTTGCCCTTAATTAAACCAGCATTGATTCAGTTTTTTTGTGCTCGCTGAGCAGAAATCCTGATCTCTTGTAAATTGTATTTGACTAAGAATTTAATTTCACAGATAAATACTAGCCCTTGTACATTTCCTATGCAAGTGTTTTTGATTAATTTTTAGAAATATTTAAGAGACCTGTTTTAGTCTGAATCAATATTTGTTAATAAATTTTTGTAAGGATTGAAAATGGAGAACGGAGAAATTTGACTTTGTACATAAAAATGTGTGCAACATATAATGTAACTATTCAAAATGTGTTTGTGATGTATTTTCCAAATTTGATAGTGTATAAGTTTATAGAAGTCGGCTGTCATGCTGTGTGTGATTAATCCTGGTCTTTATTTTTTTAATTGGTATAACATGGAAGCCACTTTAATTTATCTCTGTTTATTGTTTAAGTTTAACGTATAATCATGATAATAGTGAGTGTTTGAAGTTCATTGACAAGTTCCTTGTCAATAAACTTTAAAAATGGTGTCCTTAGGACACCATTTTTGAGGCTTAATACTCAATGTTTTGTGTTGACTCTTGAAATTAAAGATTAATTTAATGTGCTTATACCATTGTATGTGTACGAGGCTCTGTTTATAATTTCTAATATGCGCTGTTGTATCAACGTTGTGTTTGAAGATCAGGTGCATTTCTTTATTTTTGTATCATAACCATATTTGTTTCTATCAAGCTTGTCGTCGTGACATCTTGTCATGTGACTTATAAAATAAAACATTTTTCTTAGCTGATGTTTTGTCATTTGTCTGGATTGTGGTATCGACCTATCGCCAATTATTTATCACAGCGTCACCTGGTGACTATGTTACAGAGCAATGAACCTGGTGAGTCTAATGTGAAATAAGGCAATCGTTAACGAGCACCACCTCAAATGGCCCAATACATTGACACACTGTTTTTTAATGCTGCTCCACCGTCTGCGACATTGGCACACGGAATGATATCCTACTGTTTACTAATGGATAGATGTAGACGATTTATAACTGGGTCTACCTAGCAAACGCGAGGCTCGTGAGCTAATGTGGGGCCAACATTAGTACAGCATGAGCTCAGCTAAGCATATCGTGTTTACTGGGCCTACCGCGTTGATATATATCTGCCTGTTCTACAGATGTATCTGTATTCTACGGATTTGTTCATGTTTTTTATTAGGTCGATTCTACGGATTTTTGGAAATATAATTTTACTTTTTCGTAAGCCACGTTACTCCCTTCCTTGACACATAGATTAGTTGCTATTTCGCCTTTGAACTCATCATAAAATCACTGTGCCGCGGGAGGTAAACAGCTTCACTACACGGCTCTTGTTTAAGTTAAGGGGGGCATTTCTTGTCATCCCATCCTTATATTACACGAGGAAATAGGCTACATTTAATATTAAACATGCCATAAAATTGTAAGAGACAATACCAGCAGAATAAAATAAGATAGTAAGCCTACATCAGTGAAATACATAGTAGGCCTACACCAGTAAAAGTTACATGTTAAACTCAGAATTTTTAATAATGTGTGACTACTATTTTTAGTTCAAATATCCTAATTAGAGGCTCTAATTGGGATATCTGAACTAAAAATGACGCATTTAAAGTCAGCAATGCCGTCCAGCGACTTCAGGTGCAATGTGGGTTTAGTGAAAGACAGGGCAGTCCGCGTTGGGGAAAAAAATATCTTCACCCATGCAGTGCCTCTGAAATAAGTTCTTCATTCAATACATATTTTGTAAGGAAGCACATACATAAATGTGTTGTGTGAGAATATGAGTAGGTTAATAATGTAATGAGCACGTCAAAATATTGTTTTGTAGCTCTTGGGTAATCTGTTAATTGAAAAGTGATATGAGTAGTGTGCTAAAAGTAGCACTCATGTAGGCATACCTTGATATGACTCGAATGATATTTAAGGCACAAGAAAAATATTGTCATTCTATACGAATCTTTGGAATTGTTTCCTCTCATCTCACTATACAATAAGTTTAGAGTTTTATGAGCATACTATTTTTGTCCTCAAAGATATTGTAATGGGGATATTATGAACACCAAGCTCATAGTACATTGAAACAGGATGTTCATATTACCCCAGGAGAGGGGTTTGGTAACCAGCCCCTTGTGTCCAGAACATGCTAATTAAGTCACTCTATTATCGTTTTTGTCTTGCTAAGAACAGTTTTGGTTAGCAATCACGCTAAAAATCTTCGTTTTGCCGTAACTATAGGGCCTAATTCGAAAAACACCTTGTAAAAAAATTAAGAAATTTAAAGTCCGTGACATTTCTTCATTACACTCCCAATTTTCCCCAATTCCCGTTTTATTGAGAATTTCATAGTCAGTGTTCATATTACTTATTACCTATTAGCCTACATATGCTATATATTACCCCATGTTACCCAATAATTAATTATTGTCAATACCGAAAAATATAGTCCCTATGTAGGGGGCCTACCTACCCGATGAACTAATATTCTCCTGATTATGATTAGCGTCGACAACCCGCGGCTAGCTAGCAGAGAGCTGGCGCCCTCTTGTGAATAATGCCGTGGCCTGTGGACCACACTGCGACTCCATCCACGCATTCAGTTCAAACACAGGCACATCGCGTGCCGCTATTGATTTTGTCGAGTCTAGCCGGAGATTGCCGAGGCGCGGTGAGTGCAGTCAGTGCGGCTCTGGTGGCGCCGATGACAGATCCGGCTGAAAACATGGGGACGTTTATCATGTCGTGAGTGCTCCAGACGAAACCAGCAGGATTTGAGAGTACCCAACTAAGAGGGGGAAGCAGGAAGTAAGTATACGGATAACTCACGGACTGACACACCGACAGGCAGTGTCACTAGAGCTGACACAACCCGAGGAGTGAGCAGGGGCTGCTCAAAACTTCTACTCACACACGGCCGCTAGCCCGTCAAAGCCTGGGATACCACCCCCGCTTTCTCAGTTTCGACTTTCGCAGCACTTCTGAGACACCCATCCATGCGCCTCGGCTGCTGCAGCTGCCGCTCAACATCATTTGGAGTATTTTTGCTGTACCGGATTAAGCTGTCATCATTTGTACGTCACATGAATGGATATATTTATTTGGAATAACAGTTGACCATACAAGATGTAGGGGCCTACAATAATACATTGTATAGGTCTAACGAGTATATAATTAGTCCCTATTGGATCATGCGAAAAAAAAAAGGAAAAGGCCGATCATATCAATCCTTTAGACTAAGGCCTAAGGCTCAGGCGGTGGTCCACTTACTTTTTTATAACATTTTTCTAATAGCTTGTAATCTAGACTAGTTATCAATCAATGTTTAGTGTTATCTTGGCTCTGCACGGTTGTGGAACCGAGATAAAACTAAACCTTGACCCAATGTTGGCTTAATGCTGTGCCAAAGTCTGCGACTTAAACCAACAGACTCTAGCCTATGCTCAGCATCTCCTGTTGCTAGGTAGGCCTATGCATAGGCCCTCTATATGCTATACAACTATGGATGGCATAGGGTTTGTGGAACACTTCTAATGTATTAGACGTTAACCTTTTCACTACCATACATGACGGAAATTTCCGTCGTCATTCGTCAATGAACGTAACCATAAAATGACACAAATTGTCGTCAAATATATACTACATTCATGTATTTTTCGTCATTTGAAGCTGGAAATTGCGTTAGCAATTCCAGCTTCAAATGACGAAAAATAGAACTCCTACACCAGTATATCTGGATCCTGGCATGCACCCCGGCCTGGAAGTCAAGGGGTTAAACCACTTCTGTTTTATTGTTGGCCATCTTTGGCTCAGTGTTGTATGTTTGCTAGGCAGGCCAATCCAAAGTGAGTTGAGTGTGGTAGGCCCCTATAGGACCTATAACGTTAGACATGATCAGTGTTGGTAGAGGGCTAGATTAACTTTTATCTTATAAAATATAATTAGGGGGCCAAGCTAACCTGATAACTGCTTGCAAGGCCTTTTAGCTATTCTTGTCTTCACCTGACTATGGAGCGTATCTGTGAACCAATGCTGGGTTAATGTTGGACCATCGATGAGCGGGTGTTTGCGGGAGGGGTATTGAGTGGCGTTGACAGCTGATGTTACCACAATGAGTGTCATGTTACAAAAAGTTACATGTATAGGCCTACACTTGCTTCCTACATAGTCATGATGTTGGGATGGTGTTGAGAAAAAAAGACATTCAGGATAGACAGATAGATGGAGGCAGGGCTTAGGCTACTGTAGGGGCCATATATGACCGACCCCTACAAGCATATTATATGCTGGTTCAACGTTGGCACAGCATTATACCAACATGAGGACAACTTATTTTCTTATTTCGTTCGTGCATGAATTTCAACTTTTATAATCATACTGGTTCACTTTCAGTGTAATCTGGCTTATTATATAAATCTAATCTATAGATGTAGGCCTCATATAGGCCTAGGCCTAAAATATTCCAAGGGCAATAATAGCCACCTAATACCTGAATACAGTGCACTATATTGTCACTTTGAAATTTAAGGGTGACTATCCCACGTTTTAACCCTTTACTTATTTAAGTTTTCATCCAGTCAGTGTTGTATCTCGCTACCATGACTACCGCGAACCACAACTTTGAACAGTGTGTGAAAATTACTCATATTTGTTTAGTTTGAGACTAAATATTGATGAAAAACTTATTCAATTCCCAATAACGACATGATTGTCATTTAACTTGCTATTAAACAGATTGAAAACGATTATAATAGCATCGTGCTTGGCGCTTAAAGGGTTAAAGTGGGAGAAACACCTTGTCAGTTCCAAAGTGACAACTATGATATAGGCTGAGATTATTTATTTGTCTATAAATGATATATTATTATATAGGCCTACCGTAGGTGGAGCATGTGAATGAACGGAATATATTCTTCTTGATATGTTGTGAGTTTAACTCCATCCCCTGGGTTGAATTTCAGTGCCCTACGAGCCCAAAGGATTACTATGATCAACAAGTGAAGTTGAACTTCGTCGCAAACAAGGATTATTAAAGCCAAATCCAATCATGGATGACGATGACGGATTTGCTACCAGCGATGCTGAGTTCGATTCCGAAGTTGAGGATTACGAATCAGAATCGGAGCTCAGCTGCTGGCTGGATCAGCAGTTCACTTCCGGGAGACAGGTCGGTGGAATTTTGTGATAGCTGCCCAGCAAACACGAGACATTGAAACAATTTTGTGCCAATGTTGGGCCGACGTCGTAGACGGCGGGCTAACATTAACCCAACATTGGTTCAATGTATCGAGTTTCCCGGGATAGTATAGTTTTCATTAAATGATGAATACTTGTATGCAGCAAAGGTCACCTTGGTATTAGCATGGTTAACTCTATAACCGCCGGTGCCGCATATATTCGGGTTTTCAGTTTTTATGGGCACATTAAATACCACATTTTAAATATGTTAAAGATAAAATGTGACATCAACCCGCAAGATTTGAAAAGAGTTGACTTCCATTTTGTCAAATCTGAATAATTTTCACTCATTTGAAGTTGTGGATGGCGTCAGCGAGACACAACTTCAAGTGGGTGAAAATTCAGATTGAATAATTTGGCGGTTAAAGGGTTAAAGAGTCGTACCTGCACCTTACAAAGTGGCAGGCATGACCCTTTAATACCAAGGTACCGGACTTGATTTGACCATGTGTTCCTGTTGCGCTACACTGCTCTGCAAAACCAAAAGGCACTGAACATGTGTAAAGTACGGATGTAAGCAGATACTGCCTTTTGGCTTTGCACAACAGTACAGCAGTGCTGGTGGTATGAGGCGTGTGATCACACGCACACGCCATCACACGCCTAAAACAAAGTTGAGGTGTAGGAAAAACAGCACGCCTCGTACAATGTACAGATACAAAGGCAACACTTAGTGGAGTGCAAATCACACTCCTTGATCACACTCCTTGATCATTCAAGGAGTGTGATTCACTCCTTGATCATTCAAGGAGTGTGATTTTCCACACACAAATATTTTTTAAACCACCAGCACTGCAGTACAGTGTATATATATACTACCCTACATGTATTTGGGCCCTGTGTAGGGCCTATGGCACAATAAGCTTCAATGAAATTCTCTACATTGCTGCTGCAACTCATACATGTATGATAATCGTGATGCGAACGAAAAATACTTGACCATGAGCATGGTCTGATGATGAGTAAATCAGGGTATTTGAGTGCAAGCCAGAAAAAAACGACTCTGTTTTGTAAAACTTTTAGATCTGATTTCTAACATTATCAAAATTCTACATTGATCGTTCTGCAGGAATCGAAGGGTCCACACCTTCTTTACCAGCTATCAGGTTATTATGACACTGCTTCTAGCAGTCCCTGAACATAAAACTCATCCCACATTTAATGTAAGTCATCTTTTTCATGCAACACTGGATTCTAATCAACTTCGTCTTTGCATTTTTCACGTTTTTAAATTATTTGTATTAAACATGTTAAACATGTAAACTGTGCTGCGAATATATCTGATGATAATAAGATTTATCATTTATATATCACCATGATCACTGTCAATGAGTTGTCTCGATGTAGGTCGTATTGTAAGTCTATGTAAAGACCATAGCCTATATATATATATATATGTATATATAGTGTTTAATTATTTCCCCATAATGTATCCATGTACATGTATTTATATAGGTGTCTGAATGGGAAATAATGGATGTGTTGGACATGTCATGAGCCACGTAATCACTACTATTAGGGAGGGCATCACACATTACAAGCACTGGTTCCTCACCAAAGACAATATCTACCCAATGTTGGATAAATTCTCGTCCATCGTCATTGACGATCGACCAGCTTTGATCCGACGTTGGGCCAATCTCGTGTTCGGATTGTACACAGAATAGTGTAACGTGTTGGTTTTCTTTTGTTCTATATTTGCATCGCTTATCTATACTTTTACTGAGGGAAGGAAACTTTCAAGTCCTCGTCATTTTAAAATGAGAAATGGACTATGTAGACTTTTGTTTTCTACTAAACAAATGCTACCATGGCATATCTAGTTATTGTAGCAAATTATTGATGAATTTTCAAACGGAAATCTCATAATTTACGTGCATTAATAATCATTTTACGAGCTCGATTCTGACAGAAGCACTATTTCCAACAAAATGAGACATGTCGTGAATAATACACTGCAGTATTCAGTTACTATCATATTGAGAAGTTACTGCCTTTTGGGTTTACACGATAGCATAGTTGAGCGTGCGGGCGTGAACAATAGGCCTAGTATGTTGAGATTGCTGCTTCCACGATTTCAGTGAGTTACCGACCTTGTATAGAAGACCAATGAGCATATGCTGACCCTATCCCATCCAGCTGTGATATAGACCATGTGAATGATGAATCATGTGAATAGGGAATAGGCCTATGGATAATGCCATAATAGGCCTACATTGTTTGCAAACACAGGACGTTCAACAAATGTTGTTTTACTGTTGGCCCAACGTCACATACATTGGATCAACAATATTTCAGCCGCTTGATGGTGCAGATCGCGGTAGCGAGGCGCAACATTAGGTTTATAAAAAATAAGTTCCATTCAAATCATCTAGCGCGCCAAGGGTTAATTATGGTTACTTAGTAAGGCCTATTTTATCATGTTTATTGTTATTAATAAATTGTTTTATTTCAAGAGCCACGTGTACGCCTACGCCGTGTCACGAATCACGGTTTAACCCTTTAAGCCCTCACGATGCATTAAAGCATCATTTTACACCCCTGAAAACAGACTTAATTTTCCTACAACTAAGGGTTTTAGAACGAAAATTTTCATGAAACCGGTTTACCAATACATGGCAATTTTCAAATCATCTTCATCCACTACAAGTCGAGAATCATTCGCGGCTTGTAGTGGATGAAGATGACAATGGTAAATTCAGGCTTGAAAGGGTTAAGTAAATTATAATATTTATCTAGGCCTTGGGTGCAAGCAGTCGATCGGGCGACCTGGCATTTCACGCAGAGAGCCCAAATAGAGCTATTTGTCATGGCCTACATGTGGAGTGTGCTGTCCGACAATATATAAATCTCAGTACACATGTCCCTGAACACGGCCATGTGTTTTGTGTACACTCGTCAGCAGTGACACTTCCCGATGTATCATAAAAATCTGGAGGATGTGTGTACCCTCAGTCATGTACACTCATTCTTCGACGTTGCACCAACGTTGACCCAGTATGTGGATGTAACTGTATTGCGGACTGTTTTACCCCCAACTTTCTTACCATTGCTCTTCTTACTGGTACACTTTGACGTTCGTACACTACATGCTCCCGCGTTGACCTGTTGACCCGTGACGACCTATTTACAGATACCCCATTTATTCCTGCGCACATCAATCACAACACGGTCACGCTGAGAAAGGCCGTTTTTATGTTGGGCCAGCGTCGCAGATTTCGGCTCAGCGTTCCGTGGTTGCTGGGTATAATATTGAGGGTACCGGTACGAATCTATGAAGATTTCCACCACAAGAAGATTTATTTACAACTATGTGCCAAATCTGATGTGGCAGCCATTCGCCTCAGATTGATCGAATTCGTCCAGTGACATTTCCCATTAATCAAGTACGGGGAATATGGATGGTATTCACTGATGTAATTGAAGTTTAAAAATATATATTCAGCCAGTGTGTTTGGCCAGTGCCCACGATGATACACTATATACGAGAAGACCCCATATACGCGCATGTTTAGGATTTTGAGACTCATGGGCTATTTTATCTGCTCACAAGAAACTTTTTTATGGCAAAATGATTGACTTAAATTTTTAAAATTTGTAACGTTAGCTTATAAATAATGATAATGGCTGATAGTTAAAATGTTCATCGATTCTCAACTTGTTAATGATAAATGACCTGATGACTGAAAGCTAAGATCCTCTTAACCATGTTAACAGCTTAACTTTTAACATGTTTAAGTTTTAATCATAAATGACTGAAAGTTAAACTAACCTTTAATGATAAATGACTGAAGTTAAGATATGATTGAATGAATGAACTTGATGAATGGGCCACTTGTTGCACATGTATACATGTACAGACTGAGCTGCCGGCTTCCTAAATTTTCTCACACCCTTTTTGACGTGTAATAGTAATAACCACTCCCATCTGACAATGTTACTTATATATGACCCTTCAACCCCCATGCGACGAGATAGCTCTGCAGCTATGGTATGTAGTTCATAGAGGCCTATATTACCCATAGGGATATAATAACAAACCCCTGAGGTCACAACTCGTACCGGTACTCTAAACATGTACTAAACTGAACCAGTCCCACGGCGGCGTATGGTCGCTCGCCTACTGGGCGTTCCTGCCTCCCGGGGTGAACGAGTCCTGCAAACATGCTCAGCGCTGTCCCAATGCTGGGCCAGCGTCTGAGACGCTGGCCCAGCATTGGGACAGCGCTGGGCCGATATTCTCCGCCACCTGGAGGCGATGCTATTTACAGTAGCGTACGTCATGGTGTGACCCTCCGCGCCCCGGGGTGAAGAAATTGCCAGGACTCCTGATAGTGATGGATTCTTTGTTTCTCGATATTATCCGGAAATCTTCCCAATACTCATCTTGGAATCAGTATCAAGTCGGATGCTGGGACGCCTGGAGCTGTCTCAGCGAGCAGGAACGCCTCCCAGTTGGATTTATGTTGGATCAACTTAACCCTTTTAGCGCGGGGACCGTCTTCAGACGCCAGAATCTGACGTCTATCATATCTCTATACGCGTCAGATTCTGACGCTTAAAGACGACCCCGCACTTTTTCAAATCGTACAGAAAATTGATCTTGTCACTTCGACAAGCATGATAAGCAGCGTATCCATAATAACACATCATTATTTTTATCTCTGTATTGGCCAACCTTGAACACAACACACACTTTACACGACAGTACATCCAGCCATGTCCCAGCAAACACGACAAATCTACCCGATGTTTAACCAATGGTGGCCCACCGTCCACGACGTAGGCCCAACAATGGTCAAACATTGGGTAGATGTGCCGTGTTTGCTGGGTTATTTCTCGTGTCATTTTGATATACGCGGGTATCAAACGTGCACTATCTTTGACATCATAATGCATTGCCGTCTTGAGGATGGTCAGATTTCCATCCCAGCTGGGTGTGTGCGATAATTAATCCACTAATTTTTTTTTTTGAATCATTAAGATATCATAACTGAAAGAGTGTGGAATCTCACTTTATAATATAGCTTTATAATATGCACGCATGACGAAAATATACATGCACTTCGTCACTTAAAGATTGCCACTTCGTTAAGTGGCACCAGCCGTTTTATCTTCTAGGTTGTGTGGACTGGTAGGCCTATATACTGTGTATAATTGTACGTACATGTAAGCTTACATATTTACACATATATATAAAAAATTCAAATTTAGCACAGGACCTACAGTTGGAGAATTACCATGTTTACACTGAAGAATGGACGTTATTTTGACACAATGTTGACCCAATGAAGGTCCAGCGTCTACGTCGCCCGCATTGGGGCGAAATTTTGTTTTTGCCCGAGATGTTTCTGAACGCAGCCGCTATATTTGTAGTCGGCTGTTGAAGGGCACCCAGATTCCACGATTGTCCAATCTGGTTGATTGATTATTATAGGCTATTGCCGGGATTGCGGGGTCAAATGTTCGAGCCTCCCGCGGCGCTCGTTCGCTACAGCGAGTCATGTTTGAAATGCCATACGGCCTCGCCAGAAGCAAACGGCGATGTTTGGAATGTCAGACTATTATTATACTTATCTCTCCAATAATACTCGGAGTTTCTCGTGCATCATTTTCACGTGTCGAGCAAATCCTGCAGTGCTGTGACGTCGGCCAGGCACTGGATTTGCTGGACCGATAGATCGTGAGCATAGATGTGCCATTTTACTCGTTATTCTCTGTAAATAATGTGGCAGTTGGCTATAAAAAGAACTCTATTTATATATATACTGTAATGTCATTGAGTTTTATTAACCATTTCATTGCGGGGACAAGCTTTGGACTTCAGGTTCTGAGGTCATAAAGTTTACAGTATATAAATGGTAATGGTCGCAGAAATGGAAGCAATAAGAACTACTGTATAACCAAAGTAATTTTTACATCTGTACCTTTTAGAAGTGAATAACGTTGGTCGTTTTGACCTAGTAGTTATAGTTAAAATACCTTTAATCATATGTTTTAATCATATACAATTAGGGCCCATAATTTACTTATATCAATTTTGGCGCTTTTGCAAGCCCCAGATACTAATCATGGTTATCATGCTTATTATAGTGATAATCACGTCTATAATCCGTTTTTAGTCTTTCTGTTTATCCTTCTAAAACAATTATAAGATAAATGTGCATTAAATTGACCAAATTTGCATACATTTGGATTCAAATTGTACAGAAGTAATTTTTTCCCACTTGAAGTTGTGGTTTGCGATAGTTCGCAACTTCAAGTGGGTAAAAATGAATTATATAATAGGCCTACAGGATATAATTATAACAGATTCGTTACGTCGCCAACGGTCCCCTTCAACTACGACCCCCGTAAACTGAATAGTAGATGGCGTTCCCAAGCGACCAAAGCGTCATATGTGTCACTCATTGAAGTGTAACTTACGACACTTTGCCTGCCAGGGGACCATATCGCATACCGTTATTAGCTCCCGCCGTCACCGTAGGTGAGCGAAGGGAGCTATGGATTCTACCTCCGTTTTTTTTTGGCCTCTTCTTTTGCCTATAACTTTGTGAGAAAATAAGCTAGGATAACAATTTTTGGTATGTGGGTTACCTCCAGGTGGCTAATGGACGGGTTAAAATATTTTTAATCTGAATTCAATACGCAAGGTTGCAGAGGAGAAAATGATGATGTGACGGCGTTGGGCCGTTGGGCCGTTGGGCCGTTGGGCCGTTGGGCCGTTGGGCCGTTGGGCCGTCCGTAAACAATTCGTTTCCGGAGCATATCTCTGAAAGTACTTGTCCGATTGTCTTCAAATTTTACACACAACACCCCTAGGGGGTCTAGTTGTGCCTTTTGGGGTATTTGAACTTTGACCTACTTCTGGTTTAGAACTATGACCTATTTAGACGTTTTGACGCGCACTTCGTTTCCGGAGCAGATCTCGAAAAGTACTGGGCCGATGACAGTCATATTGCACATACATGTTCTCTAAGGTCCCTAGTTGTGCCTTTTCAGGTTTTTGGACCTTGACCTTGAAGTTGACCCAGCACTTTGACCTAATTTATAACATCGGTAAATCCGACTGAAAGATTTTGCGGAATATCATGAAAACCGCTCAAGATAGCTACACCATTACTATAAAACAAATTGTGAGGTTTCAGGAGAGGATGCATCTTGAAAAATTTCAAGTCGATAAAATTAAAAATGGCCGCCTATCGGCCATTATTCACCTCGACAGGCCTGATATTGCGGAATATCATGAAAACCGCTCAAGATAGCTACACCAGTAATATCAAATAAATTGTAAGGTTTCAGTAGAGGATGCATCCTGAAAAATTTGAAGTTGATAAAATTCAAAATGGCCGCCTATCACCCATTATCAACCTCGACAGGCCTGATATTGTGGAATATCATGAAAACCGCTCAAGATATCTACACCATTACTATGAAACAAATTGTAAGGCTTCAGGAGAGGATGTATTTTGAAAAAAATCATTTTGTCAAAGTTCAAAATGGCCGCCAATCAGCCATTATTCACTTTCACATGGCCGTTATTTGGTAAACCGTGCTAGATGGCTAGACCATTACTATAAAACAAAATGTGTGATTTCAGGAGAGGATGCATCTTGAAAAAATTTGACTCGATACAATTCTAAATGGCCGCTTATCGGCCATTATTCACTTTCACATGGCCGTTATTTGGTCAACCGTGCTAGATGGCTAGACCATTACTGTAAAACGAAATGTGAGATTTCAGATGAGGATGCATCTTGAAAAAAATTGACTTGATCAAATTTAAAATGGCCGCCTTTTCGGCCATTATTCATTTTCACATGGCTGATATTTGGTAAACCGTGCTAGATGGCTAGACCATTACCTGATTACTATAAAACAAAGTGTGAGTTTTCGGGGGAGGATGCACTCTGAAAATTTTTAACTTACGAATTCAAAATGGCCGACAATCAGCATTATTTACCTCGATAGGCCTGATATCAGGTAAATTACCGTGCTAGATAGCTAGACCATTACTATAAAACAAAATGTGAGATTACAAGAGAGGATGCATCTTGAAAAAAATTGACTCGATCAAATTCAAAATGGCCTCCTATCGGCCATTATTCACTTTCACATGGGCGATATTTGGTAAACCGTGCTAGATGGCTAGACCATTACTATAGAATGAAATGTGAGATTACAGCTGAGGATGCATCTTGGAAAATTTTGACTTGATCAAATTCAAAATGGCCGCCTTTAGGCCATTATTCACTTTCACATGGCCGATATTTGGTAAACCATGCTAGATAGCTAGACGATTACTATAGAATGAAATGTGAGATTTCAGCTGAGGATGCATCTTGAAAAATACTGACTCGATCAAATTCAAAATGGCCCCCTTTCGGCCATTATTTACTTTCACATGCCCAATATTTTGCAAACTGTGTTAGATGTTAGTCCATTACTATAAAACAAAATTTGAGGTTTCGGGGGAGGATGCACCCTAAGTTTTTAACTAATTTATATCTAATTCAAAATGACCATAAATCAGCTATTAGTTAACTCGATTGGCCTGATATCGGGTAAACCATGCCAGATAGGTAGACCATTACAGGAATACTGATTAGGATCATTAATTTCAATGGAGGTTTGCAATCTCTGACAGACTGTCTAGTTCTTATCTTACTCTTAGACTGGGCTTCTTAGACCTAGTTGTCTTGCGTCTTGATTTTTGACCTAGACTAGGACTACATTAATAACCCTATACAAGATTGCTTAAATCAAATTCTAATTTGGAGCGGGAGCTCCTGGACTTATGTAGTCTTGTTTACACAGGCGCGGGCAGAATGCCGCGGCTCCCGTTGATCCTTACGCCAGATGGATTTATTTTGCACCCGCGGATCGAGAGCTACTATACGGGAGTTCAGGAGCGATTCGGATACTGCTCGCGGGTCCAGGCGTTGACTCAGTGCCGGGCCAGCGTTGGACGCGCCGGCCCGGCACTGTCTGTACACGTTCGTAATGACCTTTGATGCATGGATTTCGCCTGCAGCCGAGTTTTGCACCTGCTGTTATTTTTAGATGTGTCTGGATTAACTATGTACTATGTAGCGGACGTGGATCCTGCGTCGCGCCTGGTATAAAAACGGGGAATTTAGATCCATGCTCAACATCCATTGGTGATGCACTTTTTGATTTTTACCCCTGATAATTTTGTTCTTTTTTTTTTAATAGTTCAATAGTTTGTATAAGCCATGGAGACCAAAGGGTTGTGTCAATTTGAAATCATCGCAAATGTCTTATAGTTAGCTATTTCTACTTCATATGAATACCTATGCTATGGGTCTAGGACCATTAGAAATATTTTACTCTTCTGTCAGAGTCTCTGTAAGGGCGGGGATCGACTTTAGACGTCAGAATCTGACGTCTACATTCTTCAGTGTAGTCTACGTCTAAAGTCGATCCCCGCGCTGTAGGACTGGACCCAAAATTCGACCAGAAATCAGTTAAAGTTTTTTGTGTAAAACCATTGTATGATGTATGTCAGCATTGTCAGAGTACGTTAATTTTGCTCTGGAACAAGTAAGTTTTTGCATGGCTTTGACCGGTAGTATTGTTAATATCAGTAGCTAAGTAGTTTCTTGGTCATCATGGACCTCCGTGGTTTGGGCAGTGAGGGACTTCTCGAGAAGAAAGGGGGCATGATGTTACTTTGCTATCTCCCTGTAGTATCTGTGAGTAGGTACACACACTGAGTGGGCGGTGGGCGTGCGAGTGGACCTCCCCGAGGCAAGTACTGTCTGGCGGTCAGTGGGATACTTACTGACCAGTCCATGGCTACTCAGGTATATCACGGGGATCAAGGTTGTATATTGACCGTCTTGGCCTACGCAATCTTTGGTCAATCTTGTATCAGCTTGTGTGAAGTTCCTCTTGTGCGTACTCTCTCGACTATCTTACACTCACATGGATAAACATAATGAAATCAATTTAATAAAATACATGCATATATCATGTAATAAATTATATTCTTATTATATTGTAAACTTTTGTACTTTTTTGTTAATGATAATTGTTTAGGAGACACATCCTGGGATCATGTTATCAGAAGTATTAGAAGTGCAATGATCACGCCCACTGGAGTATTTAGCATTGTGTCTTCTGTAGCGTCTTTAAAAAAGTAACGGAGAGTTGTGGATAGGATACGCTAGCTTGATTTTCATGTAACAAAGCTTTACAATAATGTAACGCAAATAAATGATGATACAGGTAGTTTCAGAATCATCAAGACAGTAATCGTGGTCTGCGAAAGCAAAAGGCTATAGTATACTGGGTGTTGTAAGAGATGGTTAAACGCAGACGGAAGCTGCTGCCAGGAATTGAGGCGGCAGCAGCCTGAGATAACTATCTCTGCGGTGGTTCCTAGAAATGACCAGCTACTGACCGAGGTGGCCCGGTGCTGGTATTAAGCTGGGCCAGCGTCGCAGACGTTGGACCAGCGTAATATAGCACTGTCGATTTGCCGGGCAGCCAGTCAACGGAATGGCATGCTGCGCCGGCCACCTAGTCACCTATGACTACATGCAGGACGTAAATGCTTCTCCAATTACTCAGATACTTACAGAGTTGGACTGATATTTTCAATTAATTTAAATTTAACATACTCCTAAAGTAATCTTATTGGCGAAGAATGAGGCATTGTCTGAGGAAATAGACCTACCAATAACACTGAATAAGAGATCACGACTTTATTAGCAAAGTCAATGAAAGTGAACTGAAAATAATGACCAGAGTTGTTCGGCAATGCACATTATTCAAATCAATATTAATGATGTCGTCACCTAGCCTTGGTATCAATGGGTGGTGCCTGTCACTTTACAAAGTGGGAGATATAACCCTTTAATACCAAGGTGACGATGTATGCTGCAATCTGAGAACAGTGTTAAACATTGAACATATTATATCCTACAGCGGAATAGTGTGGATAACATTATAAAAAAATATCATGTTTATTAAGTCGGTCATTCGCATAATTTCAAAGAGCAAATCGTCGCCTCGGAGCTAAAGGATCCTATCGACGAAATAACATGATTATCTCGTGTGCTGCTGATTTTTGTATCTATTTTTCATTCATTTGAAGCTGACATTGCTGACGCCATTTTCAGCTCCAGCATGTTCAAATGGCGAAAAATATATCGATTATTTATGACTCCTAAATTAAATTATTTTTCACCATGTTTACTGATCCATGTGAACTGAATTTACACCAGAAACTATTTTATAAACCGCAGGTCCCGATTATATTCATTCTTTTAATATATATTTATAGTTATACCCGGTATGACTGGGCCGCCTAGCACATTTACTTTGCCGTAGGCCCAGTCACACCAAGGATACTAGTCTCTTATAGTATCTCTGGGCACACTGACCGCCATTTTGTTTCCACAGGCATCTGTGTGAAAACGACACTTGCGCTACCTACCAAAAAACTCGGATTCCATGAAATTGAAACGAATATTTCAAGTGCCTATGAAAACTAGGCCATTTTCAACAGGGGTAAGCTTTTGATCGTATTAGAACAGTTACTGTTACATTTAAAAATGGAGGTCACTGTGTCAGGTAGGTTTATCATTGTTTATTAGCACAATAAATACCAGCTTTGAACATGTTCAAACATGTTAAATGCACAAAACGTGACATCGATCAACAACCTTTAAAAATCATTGGCGTCAATTTTGTAAAATCTGAATAATTGTCAATCACACAATCAGTGAGGCACAACTTCAAGTGGGTGAAAATTCCAATTAAGTAACTTGGCGGGTAAGGGGTTAATGCACGCTGGCTGTGCGACCTCATTAGATTTTATTACCCTGGTTGATTGGACGATCCGATCGGCTCGTCG
The DNA here is from genome assembly GCA_964017125.1 of Flabesymbios commensalis. Classification (NCBI taxonomy): domain Eukaryota; kingdom Metazoa; phylum Annelida; class Polychaeta; order Terebellida; family Flabelligeridae; genus Flabesymbios; species Flabesymbios commensalis. The sequence continues at coordinate 54,279,558 of OZ024910.1, forward strand.
TCCTCTATGACTTTTTTGGTACTAGGGACAACGGCTTGCACATCGCCTGCTTTCGTAAAGACGCCGTGGTTGCATCCCAGCAAATACGACACATCTACCCAATGTTTGACCAATGTTGGGCCAACGTCGTAGACGGTGGGCCAACATTGGTCAAGCATTGGGTAAATGTGTCGTGTTTGCTGGGATATTATCTGGGTCGCGTGTTGCGCGTCGCCCTGATCGCCCCTCTGTCACCATGGTCACCCCCTAATCTACTGGTGTCATCTCTGCTCTGCAAGAGTAAAATGCTATATGCCTGCAGATACTGCTTTTTGACTTGACACGGCCTGACCATGATCCATAGAAATGTGACTGACAAGTTGACTTGACAATCAGTGGTTTTGGAATTCTTCACGATGTCCAATGGGTTCTTCTATCATGCATCTATATATTTATTTCTCTTCCCCTTGGAGTTGTGGATCGCGTCCACGAAACGAAACACCAACTTCTGAGTACAGAAAAAGAAGAACTCAATTAAACATGTTAAAGTACAAAAAACATTTGAAACATTTTGATAGTATGCGATTGTAAATAATCTGTGATTGCACTGTGATTGTATTCACGTTTATTTCTTATGAGATTCTCAACTAAAAATAAGGGACAATGGATTTTATTTGAATTGTAATTGTTTTTAAGATTAATTTATTGATCAATTTCTAAGTGTTTTCTCTGTGTACATGGTGTATGCGGGGTGCTTGCCAAAAGGAGATTCAGATAGCAAGCTGTAGTGGCTATCTGCATGAAATACGGCGTCTTTTCGTATCGTCTCAGGATCTGATACGGGCCGCCATATGCCCCCCGGGATTCAGATCCAAGGAGATCCCTGACTCCGAGAAGTCCGAATATGACTTGATGCTGGCCCAGTGTTGGCCCAATGATGAGCCAGCGTCTGGCCCAGCATTGGGTCAACGCTGGTGGGCCTGTGGTGGGTTGCTGCTCACCCTTTCGCAGTGGTTTCCTTTGTAGATGGCAGACCCGATGGCCACCATGTCATCTAAAGCCAAACTCTTGTCAGGTGGCCAGAGGCGAGCTTAGATGCAGTCCCGGTTGCAAAGTATCTGGCAACCACAGATGTTTCTGCTATTTTTTGGCACGCTTTGGCGTGCCATACATGTCTGAAAATGTTGTACTATACTTTATCATGTTTATCTTGCACGTCATGCTTGTCTTCAAAATAGTTGTTTACAAATAAATACTTCTTTTGTCTGTATACTTTTGAGATTTGTAATGAGTTTTGCACTGCGATTTTTTTCAAAACCACTGCTTTGGCCTCCGCTGGACTATGACACATGATCACGCTAAGATTTGTGCGCCTGTGAGCTCGGTCCGCTGAGGATATAGGCGATATAGAGGTTTTTTGATTGGTTTTAAGCCCGCCTTGATAACAAATTCTCGGAAAATTGCAATAATTTCTGAACAAAATTGATTACTCACACAAACACAAAATGACCAATGTATTGTGATTTATCGCAATTCCCGTCGTTAATTTCCCGTCGTTAAGTCCTGCATTAATAGAGGCGTGCTGTTTCAATTTCTTCTTTTTTTTGTAAAAATAAAATGTAGTCATCCCTTCGCATGAAACGACAATTAATTTGTTACCGTATCCATCATGGTAATGCAATCAGATAATTAATAAATTGAATTCCAAGAACCTTGGATTTCAGTGTAATAATTGGAAATTATAATCCCCCCTTGGATCAATCTTGGAAATGATAATTTTTCCCTTGGACCAATCTGGCTTCTACTTCCGAGAGACTTCTTGTATATTGTATCAAAGTGATCGTTTTTGTATGAAACGGCCATTACAAATATGGCTCTCTAGTGCAGACAACCCATAAAAAGGTACTTGGTGGTTGTCTTGGATCGCGGTCAAGGGTCCCCCCTCGACCAACATATGCCATGTTCGCGATCAAATACCAATCTGCTGCGGTGTTACCACAACTGCTGACCCAGATCTTAGGGATGTGATTGGTCGAGATGTACATCTCGACCAATCAAATCTCTCAGATTTGGGTCAGTCGCTTTGGGAACACAGCCCAGGTCTGTCGCTCACTGATCAGAGATACCGAATACAGATTGTAAATATGGCAGGCGGAATTCGTATCGCACATCGAGAGCTTACTTTTATTGCAAATCCATCCTGTGTAAATCAAGCCACAGGACTCTGGTCCGCTGATAAATCCATGGAATCCGAGCCTTACTCAATTCTGTAGTGTTGCCAATAATATTTTTATGTTCGGCTAATACTTCGATGCTAGAACGTAAATGTTGCCTTCTAACATCAAAACATTCGACCAGATTGTAGGGGCCTACTTTTTAAATTGCCGTTGATCCAATGTTTTCTATATGCCATCTATTTTGCATTTTGCAAGGCGACGTGGCATAATTATAAGTATATAATTATGCATAAATTAATCCTATTTTGAATATATATATATACTTAAAAAACGAAATATTCATATTTTCAACGAGGGTGGATAAGAGACAATGTATTTATATAAGTTACATGTAATCAGTGGTAATCACTGGTAATGTCTTCTCCCAATATACATGATATATTGATGTATATCAACCATGAAACGAAATTTAGTTGATATCATTGTGCAAAAATGCATTTAAAACTTGACAGTTTTAGCCCCATTTGTGTCCATAAGCATATCAAATCTAAGACGGACAATTTATCTGAATCCCCGCCTCGACCCTTTGGCAGCAGACGTGGGATGACACATTCTATAGGCTGCCTGGGGATATCACAGCATATCATTGCAGTCACACACTGCTCTGCAAAGACAAAATGCAGTAGCTGCTTACTTTTCAAGTAAGCAGTTACTGCATTTTGTCTTTGCACTGCAGCACAGTGCTCTTCGTGACACAGGGAGACAGGGAGCAAGCCCAAATCCAGTATTGTGTGCCGGTTTGACACTTCCAATTTGGCCCGGGGCGCAGGCGGTGATAAATCAAAACGATGACCGATTTAGGACAGCGCCGGGCCAGGAGCCATTTGTTGCCGGACCCCGTTGTCTGGCATGAATAAGAGAAAATGAGAAGGATGTGTCGATTTGCGTGGTATGATATGTCTGGAAACCGGTAGTTTTCATAGTTTACAACATATGTCTCATTTTTTTATCATTATCATATCCATAACTATGATTACAAAGCTGTGTATAGGCTATCAGTATATAAATTATAAGTAATCAATAATTGTTTGGACAAATTATCAGATCAGTTGGGTTGTATGTGAATGGTTCCAGTGTAAATGTCTATTCTTCGGAATAGGGAACACCCCCTCTCCTTCAAGGAGTTGTAAATGTATAATGACACACTGTGACGTAATTTACACAACAAATTGTAAACCGCCATGCAGTACCCTGTTCAACCCATGATGGTGACCCAATACTGGTCTTTATACAAGCCAACATTGCTGTGATTGTATTGTATCCACAGGGATTCATCTGGACGCAGCCATGAATTGCTGACATGAATACTGACTTGTAAAGACTAAAAGCAGTAACTGCTTACTTAAAAAATGAGCAGTTTTGGCTTTGTAGATCAGCATACACTAAATCACGTGAAATAATCTACACAATCATAATTAACTATAATCTGCAAGTAATGAGGGTTCCTTATCGGATAAATCTGCGCACGATGGCCGGTCTATCCCCTGCTAACCCTATGTGCAGTCGCAAGACGCTGGCCCAACATTGAACCAACATAGGGTAGATATTTCGTACTTTCTGGTTCCATATTTAGTTATCTAACTATCCGTGATTGTCTATCGAGAGGCAGGACTGGTAGTATATAGCGTCGCCTCGGAGCTAAAGGATCCTATCTGACACTCGTCGATAGTTGTGCAACGACAGTTTTGGTATGTGAGAAGTCCAGGTTTTAAATATAATATTTATAGACAGCACGCCACGAGAAAATCCAGAATATGTTCCTGCCTTTCTCTCGTGACTTGTAAATCGCATTTCAACTGAAAACCCTCTGAGCTCCAGTTTCGCATAATTTGTATACATCAAAATGCGTATTTTGAATACAAGATAGACGTCACTCTGCGCTTCAAGTTAAGATATTACACTTAGTTATTTAATAAAAATAATCTGGGCATTTCCGATGAAGAAGAAGAAAGAGAAACGAGTTCTCCCACTGCTTTACAATTGTGTGCCTTGAAGCCTGGTATGTTTAATTTTTCGAGGTCTATTGGCACTGTCCCTTTTCATGTGCGACAGAAAACAAGGCCTATGCGGCCATCTTGGTTTTATCACTAATCATCATGTTGATATGTATTAATTAAAGAATTTGGTGCTCTATGATACTGGACAGAACTCTGTTTAGAAATGGTATGCTATCCAGTCAGCACGACACACTGAGACAATGTTGGTTCAATGCTGGTCCATCGTCTGCGACGCTGCTGGCTCAACATTGAACCAGCATTGGCTCAGTGTATAGTGTTTGCGGGGCTGCTCTCCTACGGCACGTAGGCCTTCTGGTGTACTAACACGACGTGAACACGATGAACAAAGCCTCTCCAACATCCAAGACGCTACAGGAATTCGCCTGCGTCTGTCGAGCGTGTTAACGTAAACAAGATTGATCAGGTGAATATATCAGAGTCGACATCCTAGACATGGAAAAAACTCTTTGGCACGCGACATGCAGGCTTTTCTTTGCCTTGTTTGAAAAAACCCCGAACCTCTATACACTGATACATGTATTTGCAGGATTAGAGATCTTGTAGGCTTGTACCTATGAAAGGGTGTATCTGCCACTTCGTGGCAGATACACCCTTTCATAGCCAAAGCTCAAAATTACAATATCTTATTTCTCCATGGGAAACCTGGTGCTCTGCGTACGTCAAATATCGCCTAATTTTGAGCGGTAACTGTATAATATATCATGCATACAGTTTATTTTGATGGAAGACAAATTGTATTCTGTTGGAGGACAGGTCAGGACATGATAGAGCAGTAACAGTAACTACAGACATACAGTGATTATCTGGTTTACCATGATCGGATAATACTGCACAAATTTTTATTTTTTTTAGATCTTCACAAAGAAAATTGTAACATCTAAGACTTGTGTGTAAAAGTAAAACCTGACACACGCATGGTATTCAAGTACACTGTAAACAAGAACGATTGATCGAGTGAATAATTTCCCAGCACCGAACCAACGTTGTACTAAATACAGGGCTCCAGATAGCATGCGTATATGAGTAAAATACGCATGTAAAAACAGCAAATACTCATTGATTGAAAATCTTAGGAGTAATATTACCCATAAAAACTATTAAAATACCCATCAAAGGAAAAAAAAACAGAAAAAATGAAACGATTGTTGTATTTTTTACGTGAACAGAACTATGTGACTGTAAGAAAAAAACGATCTAAATAAAGCTCATCTTGTTTTATGAAAAATACTCCTCGTTTATTTTTTTATCATATTTCACTCCTCATCACCTATTTCAACGAGTGAAATACTCCTCAAACCAAAAAATTATCTGGAGCTCTGTAAATATACTATTATAATAAATTGTTTTCTATGGACACTGGGTTTTTTCACCAGCTTGTCCCCATCTGTCTCAAGTCCCAGCAAACACAAAGCATTCACTCAATGCCGTTTCAATATTGGGCCACCGTCTGTGTCGCTGGTCCAACATTGAAACAGCATTGGATGAATGCCTTGTGTTTGCAGGGGTACCAGCTGCGACAGGGACCAACTGCGACCACGTCCAGAGCTATGTGTGGCAGGTTGCAAACATCACCTGACGACGGTTTGTAGTGGCTGCTCTGCGAAGCCGAAAGTGAATTTGTGCACATACAGGCTAAACTGGACCGGGATAACTTCCCGAGGAATTAAGGATGAATCAGATGACACTGTCTTACTGTGCATGTATCATGTGTATAGACACAGGACTCAGAATTAGAGCTTATAAATGGCTGTCTGAGGCTGAGAACGCAGTCACTACCTATGGGTCACGAGGCTCTCCACAATACTGAATATTTTCACATGGGTGGGGAAGAAACATTATGTTTCCTTTAGCTTCGGCTTGACAGACAGCATCGTGTACCACTACACGAGTCCTTTTAAATGTTTGACATAACTTCACTAACTATCCATCCTGCAGACGTCGACATTATGTGACATCCCCGCGCGGAGTGGGACAAATAAACAAGTATACTGCAAAGCCAAGGCAAGAGGCAGTATCTGCTTACTTGCAGAATGACCGCCGTCTGCAGCCGCTCTGCAAATCCAACGGGCAGTAACTGTTTACTTTTCAAGTAAGCAGTTACTGCCTTTGGCTTTGCAGAGTTGTCAGCAGGTCCAGCTTGTTTGGACATTTGATCCGGACTGTCAAGTGCACGGCAATGGAGAGCTTATAACTTTGTCAAACGGTCAAATTGTTTTTTACGACACAGAAAAAGAAGCTGTCTTTCAGATTGATCATACATGTAGCCTACATATCCAAATAAAGTTTCAATTCTCATATGGTTTAGGCAGAACATAGGCTGCAGTAATCATAGTAATGGGAACTAAAACTAGTGTTAAAATCTTCAACCTCTATTATCTGCTTCAGCCCCTTGTTAAGCACTTTTAAAAATGTTTTATTGACATTATACAACATCAGACATGGTCAAAATACAAAGAATACAGAGTATACTTTCATAATATATAAACAAAACGGCAAGACGCTTACTTTACCGTGTTTACCATGCATGTTTACCATGCTTACACGGACCAATCGTCAAATATCTCCGCTTCTCAGTCATTTTCACTTGGGTCGCGGAGCGGGACAAGGTTATTCTGACACTGTCAGACATTTTTTACACAGTTAAATAGGGAGGAGTGATACATAGTGATTATTATACTGGATGTCTGCATGTATGGAGGCTCCAGTGACAAATAATAACGGGTTGTTTTTGTAGTGTTCTGTATACAGGACAGTATGGCCCCCATGGACGCTTTAATGGCGCAGCCAGATATTATTCCTGACAAAAGCTCAGTATATTGTGTATATACAGTGCTTTATAGTGCCTGATATACTGTGGTGTGGTTACACTTGAAGTGCCAAGGGCCGCGTAAACAACTGGGCTGTGCGCCATGTCATTAACATACACACGTAGACAGGTAGATTTATTCGACATTCCATTTGACAGGATTTCTAATCAAAATCAATATTATGTTGAATAATTAAGCTGAAAATTAAAACAATATTGTTGGTAAATCCTGTCCCGAGTTCCTGAAGGGTGCCTGGTGACTTGGATTTGCGCCATAACCTTGAGAGAAACGGGTATAAAATAGCACCACCTAGCTGACAAGTGACTTGTAAGAACGTTTATCGAGCGCCTCAGACGTTGGGTTGACGTTGTGCCAACGTCTCAGACGTTGGCACAACGTTAAACCAACGGCTGTTGCGTTGCTCAAACGACTCACCAACATCTCCTGTGGGGTTTGTCTAGATCCACAGGGTAACATTTCTTGTTACATTTGTCTCGGGGCGGTGTTGTATTCTTCGACTGAGCTCCCAGCAGCAAAAACGAGGCGTTCAACCAATGATGCGGTAACGTTGGCCCACCGTCTTCGACGTCGGCCCAACGTTAATCTAACATTGGCAATAAATGAACGCCCATTGCTCGCTATTACATTGTAACTATTGTTTGTCTGGATCCAAGCCGCTCCCGCTGATTCGGATCGTGTTACGCGGAAACGGGACATCTGTTCAGCTGGATTGTGTGGTATATACAGGAGTCCTTATAATCCATCGCTGTCTGAATGGAGTACCCAACAAACAACACGTTCACCCGATGTTATTTTGATGTTGGGCCAACGTCTGCGACGCTGGCCCAACATCAAAATAACATTGGGTTAACGTGTTCTGTTTTCTAGGATAATAGGTTTATTCGAGGTCTGCAGCATTCTTCATCCAGCCGTCACCAGCTAACATTATTACAAGTACAGCTGTATATAGGGATTAATCTACTCATTAGCCATGTTAGCACTGGCGTTCAAGTTCCGCACCAACCGGTGCACTTTCTGATAAACGATAGGGTCGATAGATATAAAATAAACCTAGGTACATATACATAGTATTATGTCATATAACATGTACGATAACCCTTCAAGCATTAAGCGCGAACTGAGGATTATAGTCGTTTTCAATCCGTTTTGTAAGCCGATAAAATCTCCGTTAACCCTTTAACCGCCGGTGTCGCATATATTCGGGTTTTCATGTTTTATTAGCACAATAAGTACTACCTTTTAAACATGTTAAAGATAAAATGTGACATCAATCAGCTATATTTGAAAACAGTTGACCTCTATTTTGTCAAATCTGAATAATTTTCACTCACTTGAAGTTGTGGATCGCGTCAGCGAGACACAACTTCAAGTGGGTGAAAATTGAAATTTAATAATTTGGCAGTCAGAGGGTTAAAGTTAATGGTAATGAAATAGGTGTTTAAACATCACGATTTACAAATCATGTTCAGTTTCAAATAAAACAAATGTTATCAGTAATTTTCAAGCGGAACACAACTTCAAGTGGGTGAAAATTTAAGTGATAGAACTTTATACAGGATTAATACATGTGTATTATAAAGAATATATTAACCATATATTCTTGGTATTTTACTTCTTATAAGAACAGCTCTATAATAAAGCGATGGCTGCGTGCATCCATTGCGTGTAACTAATGTCTTTTGAGCGACAGTAAGACCGATTTACATACTTTTATTGCCCTTCATTTACTTCACATCCTGAACTTGTGCAACTATAATACCCCCACTTAGATTATTCACGTTGCATGACATTGCTTTTAGACGTACCCCGTGGATTTGAAAACCACGTGGTTTTATTAGACAAGCACAAACGAGATGTCTTAGAACGGCACACTCTGTGGGACGAGTCAATATATTTGTTTCATGGAAGTTTGTAAACAGGATTCCGCTGAGGCCAGGTCCCGCAATGGCATGTAAACGTTACAAGGTTACTGGACTCTTTCCATATACCACGAGGTGACCCACAAACTATATCTAAACCGACCAATAAGACAAGTTTTGATTTTTAAAAATAAGATAAAGCCACCATCGCTGTACACGACACTCTTCGCCTGTGATGAGGTCTGACTAAAAAAAGAATTGTTTTTCGCAAGGATATTTTTTCCCATGCAGGGCTGTGATTGTGATTGTGATTGTTGTGATTGTTCGACAGAACATATTCCAGCACTGGCTACTGCTAGCCATTTCGTATCCTAGCTCTCAGAGTGTCGTCCACATATCATGGTCCCCTAGCTGCCAGAGGGTCGTAAGTGCCACTCAAGAGAGTGGTTGATACGACTCTCTAGCTGCTAGGGACTATAATATAGGGGGCCTATGTTTTTTTTTGTGCATGCAGACAAATAATGTTGAAAATACACGAGATAACAAAAATAGATTGTGAACATGACCGCCTGAAGTGGGGGCTGCTAATGGAATGGTCGAGAGACCCCAAATAGCAAGTGACCACAGGTCATCTCTGAGGCCGTCTGCCCACGTGGGATCGGGTGGACGGCTGCCCAGCGGTCAGTACTGTCCGCCGCTAACTGACTTCCACGTCCGGATGGACTGACCAGAGCATCCTCTCCACTGCCTGCAATTTCCTGCGCAACTGGATTGTGATCAATCCGTCTGGACCTCTTTGTAAAGCCAGAAGGCGGTAATTGCTTACTTGAAAAGTAAACAGTTACCGCCTCTTGTTTTCACGGCAGTCTGATACCATTTTTCTTTCGTTTTTTTTCGCCAGCCTGGTTATTAGAGGGTCTTATCTGCCACTTAAATAGCAACACAACGTTGTTTATCATTTAAATTTTTGATGACCCATATTGGATTTTTTAGTCGTGGCCCATACTCGTGGAGTCTTCGGGTTCGAATCTGTGTGAAGGGATATATCATGGTCTTCCCACTCCGTCATTATCATGTATATTGCGACCTCCTAGCATGGTGGATTAATGTTGGACCAGCGTGGCAGACGATGACCCTACATTAACATCCAGCATTGGATCAGTACCTGTTCCGTATGAACTTATTCCTACGTTTGTCCATCCGTTATTCAGAACCAGATTGTGACCTGCCACACATCACGCATACAGCCTAGGTGTCATGCTGTTTCATTGATTTGGTCCTCTGTCTATTTGATTGCCGCAGACAGTGTCCCACAGAACATAGCTTTTCTTTCGGGCCCGCTTTGTCATCGGAAATCAACACCAGACCAATATCAATGAGGGTGTTATGTAATAAAATGAATCTGGTCGATATTCGCGTCGCAATCAGTCATGTTCGTGAATTACTGACGCCGCTCGCAGGAAATTAAGCTGTCATGTCTTGATTCCATAGGATTTGATTTGCATGCGTTTGACAATCGCGTGGATTTGAACTGACGGCACATAATTGTGTGCTTGTAAAAACAACTATAAAACTTCCCAACCCTCAGAAGTAAAACATTAAAGCAGCTGAAAATGAAATTCCTTGTCATTCAAACATCTATACCACTCTTAAACCGATAAGCGCGACTATAGACTATAGTCCTGCTCTCAAAATAAACAAACATTATAAATTTTCGCCCACTTGAAGTTGTGGGTCGCGGTAGCGAGACACAACTTCAAGTTGGTGACATTTTAAAGGATTTCATTCAGGGGTTAAAACGGAGTGTAAATTATCCGTTAAAATAATGTACATGTTCTTACATAATATATGATTTATCATATTATGTCATTGGTACTGTATCATTCTAGGGGCTGCAGATTGTCTTCGTGTCCGTTGATAGTATATTTTTTCTGCAGTACTGTAAATCTGTTTTATGGCAGTGGGGTCGTTTGCCTGGTATTATATTAGGTAATTGGCCAGGCTTTCTAAACACAACTAATGTGCTGGGTTCCCGCCGTCTGCAAAGTCTGCGTGTGATTATGTCCTAACAAACAGAACAGCTGTACCAACGCTGTACCGCCGTCAGGCCAACGTCTACGACCTTGTCCTGACGGTAGAACAACGTTGGGTGACTCCTCCTTCTGGTCCTTCTGGCCGGCTTGATGATGGATTGTAGCCAAGCCGCGATATTGTGTTACCACAGTTAACACGCGGTGAGGGGAGATAGACTTGTGAATGTATCCTGTCGTTTATCAGATTCATAACCATCCTGGTGGTCATGATTGAGAGAGGCCTTTGCCAAAAAATATCCAGTTGTCTGAAAATATTATTCTGTGCTTAGGTACTGAGAGTATGAATGGAGCGGTGCAATATGCTTTGAAATGTGTCACTTGTCCGTCCGTTTATCCGTTCACACGCTCGTTCATTTCTTATTCGGATGCTTTTACTATATACGTACATGTGTATACATCTTAAAACATATACGTCTTAAAATTCAATTAGTTGTTTTGTTATTTAGTTATAATTTAGTTACTTAGTTAGCTAGTTTGCTTGCTAGCTTGCTTGCTCGCTTGCTTGATCGCTTGCTTGCTTGCTTGCTCGCTTGCTTGCTTGCTTGCTTGCTTGCTTGCTTGCTTGCTCGCTCGCTCGCTCGCTCGCTTGCTTGCTTGTTTGCTTGCTTGCTTGCTTGCTTGCTTGCTTGCTTGCTTGCTTTGCTTGCTTTGCTTGCTTTGCTTGCTTTGCTTGCTTTGCTTGCTTTGCTTGCTTTGCTTGCTTTGCTTGCTTTGCTTGCTTTGCTTGCTTTGCTTGCTTTGCTTGCTTTGCTTGCTTTGCTTGTCTGTTAAACATGTTAAAGCCCACAGTAAGACCTTCTTAATTATCATACAGAGTATACACTTTACCATGTTTACTATAATATATTCTACTCAGCACATCCCCAGAGATACACTAGGAATAACATATTTTACATTTGGGAGAACGGTGGTAATTATTTTGTGAGACCGTGCGGAGTGTAGGATATATGTTTTTGTTGCCATGTCAGCATGCTCGATAGGAAAAATCGATTTGAGCGGCTGGGCAAAGACTAGACGTTGACATCCCATGGACTTTTCCTCCCTTGCAAATTACGACGCTGGCCCAACATTTAAACAACACAGGGTCAACGTCTCTTGTCTATATAAAGTTCTTGGGTATACTCAGCGCTGGTTAGCACGCTAGCGGTGGTGGTGAGTGACAGCCTGTGGAAATATTAGAAACCTGGGAAAGATGATCGCCAGTCTGAGTTCACGCAGGCCAGACAGGTAGACTATGAGGCCACCTATTGTATGACAGGTGAATCGCCAATATACGATGAGATATTATACTTTATACTTTTATACTTTAAAAAAAACAGATTTGACCAAATATTGATATAATGCTGGGCCATCGTCACAAGTCATTATGGTGAGCCAATATTAAAACAACATTGGGTCAGTACCTCGTGTTTCCCGAATTTGGTCTATAGCCACTTTACCTGCCAAAAATCCCCGTCATATATCCCACATTAGAACAAATTTACCCTCCAGGTACCAGTGTCACAGCAATATCAACATGGTATGAAAAAAATTTAATCTAAATAATTTGATAAAAAATGCATTTTTTCAGTTGAAATTAGTATCTGGTGAGATTTCTTTCGATACGATCTGTCAAGGCAATTCCCATTGGAATTCCAAGAAATATCTTATGCACATACATATTACAGCAAAATTGCTATATATTTACCATATTTACATGGTCCAATAGACATAGTCGACATGAATTGAGCGTGTCTGAAGACACCTAATATTCATTACTGTCGTCTACACGCACCTTGTAATGGGACACTATAGATAAAACACATGGATAAAAACAGAGGCACGTCAATCTCATGATGATTTCATTCCTTAGAAGATTTTGTACACGATGGTAACTTTTAAAATACTCAATCAAATTTCACACTAATCTCATTAATAACTTTTGAAGTACTCTCTCAAACTTTACAAAATTTACAGGGCAGTCGCCGTAATACCCTACTATACTTTTTTCATCACATTTTTCTTCACATCACTTGAAGTTGTGGATTGCGGCAGCGACAAACAAATTCAAGTGAGTGAAAATTCCAATTCTCCAACTCAGTGTTCCAAGGGTTAATGTGAAACCTAGCCGGACCACCACAGCTGGATGGGATAGGGTCAGCATAAATGCTCATTGGTCTTCTATACAAGGTCGGTAACTCACTGAAATCGTGGAAGCAGCAATCTCAACATACTAGGCCTATTGTTCACGCCCGCACGCTCAACTATGCTATCGTGTAAACCCAAAAGGCAGTAACTTCTCAATATGATAGTAAGCTGAATACTGCAGTGTATTATTCACGACATGTCTCATTTTGTTGGAAATAGTGCTTCTGTCAGAATCGAGCTCGTAAAATGATTATTAATGCACGTAAATTATGAGATTTCCGTTTGAAAAGTCATCAATAATTTGCTACAATAACTAGATATGCCATGGTAGCATTTGTTTAGTAGAAAACAAAAGTCTACATAGTCCATTTCTCATTTTAAAATGACGAGGACTTGAAAGTTTCCTTCTCTCAGTAAAAGTATAGACATGGCAGTGATTGTCACCGCATAGACACATCCCAACTTCCCGTGCTGACCACTGGACCTGTGATTACATATACAATATCAGTGTTCAGGCTATGTGAAACCATCCTCAGTTACTGTAGAGCATTGACATTCAAATAACATTGATTTAACCTAGTTTTATTGTAGGGTCACCGTCTGCGACGCTGGCCCCCCATTAAAACACCACCGAGTCACCGCCGTGTATTTTATCAGTTTATGTGAAGGGAGTGGGAATGGATGAATGTTTTATTTACATGGCGGATGTTCAAACGCAGATATTTCATTCACTCTTGATCAGTGGTGATAGAACTTGCATCATTCTATGTGCACAATAATTGTCTACTGCATGGATCTTAGAAATGCCCTGATGAAATGGTACAACCAATTTAACCCTTTCAATGCCAATTCTAACTATAATCGTAGCTATAATAATCATTTTTAATAGTACATTTAAAACTGAAAACGTCTTCAAAGTGTGGGATTTTAACAGGATCTACCTCCGTTTTAACAAATCTGGATTATTTTCACTCACTTGAAGCTGTGGATCGCGTCAGCGAGACACAGATTCAAGTGGGTGAAAATTTCAAAATAAACACCTCAGGCCTTCAAGGGTTAATTGTCTCGGTGCTATATCCATGATATCGACACTTCTGGCTCAGATGGTACTCATTGACCTGAGTTCTGGGTTCACATCCGATCGTCTCGGTGCACTGTTCTGCATTGACACCTATGCCAAGGTTATCATCATCATCGGCGCCGGCTCCTCTGCTCATCCGTGGGGTGGCCCAACGTTGGTACAGTGCTGAGACAACGTATTTAACGTTTCCCAGCATGTGGGCCACCGCTCGCGCGACATATAATTCCAGCTGCATCTCACAATCTGATTCGCGAGGATATCTTCTGCGTCCGTACCGCGGATGGTGTGCATTCCTGATCCAGAAGAGAGTCTGGCAGGGAGATTTGGATCCTGATGGAGTATAGATTTGATCCGAGGTATCCATATCGTGGGAATGTGGCAGGTCAGTCCCTTCTGCGTGCGCCATGAGCATGCTCTATGACGTAATCTCAGTATCCATGAGTTTGTAGATTATGAAAAATGTCCTATGTTCTGGCCGCGTGACGTACTTATCCCTTTCAGCATGTTCAGTGAGGGGACTGACTTTAGACGTCAGAATAAGGATAAATGTTAAACCTATTATGCCGCGATATATTACCGAAATAAGCAGTTATTTCCTCTTGCTTTTGCACTGCAGAATGTATACATTTCTCCTTTACCATGTGTACCAGTTTATGAAAATTGATGTATTTTACTTTGATAATTTATTTAGCTGCAACAAGAAAACTGAAATATTAGCATATTGATAATAATTATTATTTGAAATCGACAATTTTTTTGTTTTGTTTCTGGTGTACTAGTTGATAGCAAGCACGCAACCTAAAACGTGTATTTTCACAAATTTTATGTTACAAAATTCATTGAATGTCTGTCTGAAAAAATGGGATCGAAATCTACGGTGCCATCCCATATTTAGCTTACCATCTGGCCTTGTTGTGTAATATCTATTCTGCAGTGCAAACATAGCAAAGACAAATAACCGTAGCTGGTTACTTTTTAAGTAAGCAGTTACTGCTGTTTGGCCTTTGCAGGCAGTATCATTGTCATGATTGTTCGTTACTGCCGCCACTTGACCAGGCTCTCTTAATCCATCCCTGATAAACATGAATGATAAAACGGCTCATTAATTCCGATTGATGACAGCTGGTGTTTTTTAGATGTACTTCACCCGTGTATGTTAGATGCAGATGAGTGATAACAGCCTGTGATATTAAGGGACAAACCTTTATATAACCGGGGGGAAGGAATAATTTTTTTTGGTGATTGCAATTTTTGTTTACTTCCGCAAGAAAACAATTTTTGTTTGGCGGCGAACTTCCGAATAACTTTTTTTCATGTTTTGTTGAAGAACGGAAATATCACACTTGATCATATCCCTATTCTATACGTCACCATTTACTGGTTTATTTTGGTCAACATATTTTTTTTCGTCAATTCGATCAACAAAATTTTTTTCCCTTTTTTGTGGTGACAAACAATTTTTGCATATTTCATCTAGACCCCATCTAATGGTGCATCCCTAACCATTTGGACGTCTATGCTCGTTTTCGGTGCCTTTATTTAGACTTTAAGACGTTTTCAGTGTCTTATTTAGACATCGCTGGCGGAGCTGCAACCGAAACAAACAGACAATGGAACATTTTAGACAAGAGGATTGAACCGATTTAAAAGATTTGAACCCGGTACCCCCAGCTGCGCGTTGAAGAATCCAGTCTCCGGACAACAAGTACATGTAGGCTACCAAACTGGCAGTACTTGAATAACTTCTAGTACTTATTATGTAATGTGGCCTGTGTGAGATTGTTTCCCATATCCTGATAATCAAATCTAAGCGGTTATTATAATCATATTGTCTCCAAGGACGATAGAAGTTAGCAGGGTTTAACTCCTACAACGCTGAAATATGGTTGTAGGGCCTTTTTAACCATGGAGACCAAAGGGTTTTTTCAATTTGAAATCATTGTAAATGTCTCAGTTAGCTCTTTCCGCATCGTTTGAATACCTATGTCATGGGTCTACGGCCATTATAACTATTTCCAGGCATTCAGTGCGGGGACAGTCTTTATACGTCAGAATCTGACGTCTACAGACGTCAGATTCTGACGTATAAAGACTGTCCCCGCGCTGAAAGGGTTAAATCATGCTTGGAGCCGAAATCACCCGATTTTTTTCACGGTGTTTTTTCCGATTGTCATACACCTGCTTTCCCATCTTTCAAATTCCCCTGTCAATCTTCGGAATTGTCCATAATAATTTCAATCTTACTTCAAACGTATATTAAAATCACCATTTCAGTCCAATGGGTGTCTAGAATTTAATAATTTTCCGCTGACGTCTAAAGTCGATCTGCGCACCGATAGGGTGAAAAGGTAAGCAGTTACTAGTAGTATACTGCTTTTTAGCACTTCATATATAGTATGTTGTTGGTATTTGTAATACTCACTTGTTAAGCGTTGTAAAATATAAATCGATTCTCTGTGGCTATTTTGAGAGTTAAAACATTTGAACTCATTATGTTTATTTCTGCATGAGAAAATAAATTATTTACGCTATAACTGAAGAATAATGACGTTCTCTGACTCGTTTATGCAATTATCTCAAATGCTTGCAAACGATAGGCGAAGCAAGTTCCCAGTGATTTTTGCCGGATAAAAATCTATTGAGATACATTTTGTCTCCTAACGCATTTTTATCTGAAAAAAATGTTTATCATGTTATCATGTTATTCTCACGATATCATTAACGTCACAAGTGCAAAACTGGAGCCTGGGCTAAAATATGCACGTTAGCGTTATTCAAAGCAGTGCATTTATCATGTTAACTGAACAGTTATTATCATGATTATCGCTTTGATAAAAATGTAAATTTGGATAAACTTTCAAGGAGCTAAACGTGCTGACGTTTATGTTCACAATTAAATTGAATGTAAATCGATAACAGTCATGAGTAAACATGTTAACCCTTATCCTGCTGATCACGACTATTGTCGTTTTTAATCTGTTTTACTAGTCGACCAAGTCAGTGTTATTGGGTATGAAATGTGTGTCTAAACATTCAAATTTGCAAATAATTGTGCTGAAAAAAAACAAATATGAGTAATTTTCAGCTACTTGAAGTTGTGGGTCGCGGTAGCGAGACACAACTTCAAGTGGCTGGAAATTTAAATAAATTAACTTAGCAGGATATGGGTTGTAATCGATTAGTTTTTAGATTTCACGTAAATCAGATACGTCATTGCTAACGTCAGAACCCACCAAATATGAGACGTTGACCCCAATACTACGTTGCCCTATCGTCGAGGAAGACGGGCCATCTTTAACCAAGCATTGGGTAGATGTCAGTTTGTCTTATTGGTACACGTGAAATGAATGACGAAATATTGTCATGTTTACAGTTAGTTTAAATAGTAGAGATATTCAAATACACGTGAAAGTGAAATATACATTGCGAAATCGGGTTATGTCCGTATTTGAGTATTTTAAATTTAGTACCCATCATTGTCTTCAAATATTCAGATCTGCCAAATTATTGTGTTAATGACAAGCGTAAATTGATAGAATGATTCAATTGAAAAAAATTGATACACAATTACGGTACTTGAGATAACTTGTATATTGTTCTATATCATGTACTGATATAGGCAGATATAGGCGAGATCGGACCAGGACACCAATGTATGTGATGATGAAATAAAACGGATAAATTTGCAACATGTTCACATGATTGTAGCAGCTGGTGCACTGAGCTAGCCCAGCAAACACGATGCTTTGATACAATGTTGTTTTATGGTTGGTACACCATCTACGCTGGCCCAACAATAAAAAATCATTGTATCAACGCATCTTGTTTCGTTGCGTTTATTGTTCCACGTTTCCGACCATCCCTTCCGTCTATGACACAAACGGTGGTTGTTTTTGATTTGCGGTTCACTATCTCTGACTCTCTGATGTAACATGTGTAAGGTGTGATTCATAGTGTCAACAGGGCCGCGCAAAACCAAAAGGCAGTAACTGCTCACATTTCAAGTAAGCAAATACTGCCTTCTGGCTATTCAGAGCTGAACAGGGAGGCACATTTGTGAAGACAATGCAAGAGCTTGCTAAATTCCCCCTTGAAATCCCACTGCTGAATATAGCTGGTCAACGCGTTCTTGCTCGTCATGCATTTCAACCTGTTGCACCATTCAGCATCCACTCTACTTCATGACTTCACAATAATAACTAGAGAACGCGATAGTTTTTTTACGTGTGAGGGGCTTCACTGGCCACAACTAGTCAAAATGCAGTAACTGTTTACTTCTCAAGAAAACAGTTTCTACATCCTTTTGGCTTTGCAGAACATAATTTTGCCATCCTAATGCTGCCTACAAAACTATTCTGCCGTGCAACATGTGCAAAGCCGAAAGGTAGTAACTGCTTACTTTTAAGTAAGCAGTTACTATTTTTTGCTGTTCATGTGTGTTTATTCATTTTTCATCACACAAACAACGTATATATATTCCAGAGTCATGCATTTATATGTATATTATTTATAATACAATTTTTGTACATGTGACAATCATATTATGACCATGATGATGGTGAAATGGATATTAAATTGTTTATGCGTTATCATATTTATTTTATCATACAATGATAATCTAAACTGTTATACGTTTATCCATGTACAATGTAATATCATGCTTCTGTGTCGATTCAATCTAAATCATTACCTGATTACTGGAAATCTTAGCGAAATTATTAAAAAAAAACATTCACATTTCCCTGTGTGAAACTGATAAAAAACACATTTAGAGCCAACCTCAGCAAAAAAAGAACGCTCAAATAAATATATAATTTCGCTACATCTGCTGACAGATGCATTTACAGTACGTTTACGTCACACCGGTACTCCCACCCCTCCTGATCATCGACCTAACCAGCATACTTCCGTGAAAGGCAAAACGCAGTAACTGCTTACTTTTCAAGTAAGCAGTTACTGCCTTTTAGCTTTGGTATATATTATTATATATCGGAGTCAGAAGCCCGTAGATTTAATCCATTGCCGGCAGGTTGTTATTGGGGAGCGTCTCGCCTGTGTTCGCGAGTCTGGCACGGTCCCTCCATCATATTGGGGTCTGCTACCTGGATCCCTATCTGTGATCCCGATCAGATTGGCTCGATCCGGATTCTAATCTCAACCATGGATTGCTTCGGTGGCAAGCGGTCCAGAAGAAGAAAGAAGGCCGGGGCTAGTCAAGGCGTCACTTACAGACGAGTGTCTGGAGATAGTGGTTGCGGTGATGTAACATCTCCTCGAAGACTCGAGGTACCGCAGGACAGGACTCGAACGCAGGCGCTGCTGGTAAGAACAACTGCTTTAAGTCACCTGCTGGAAAAACTAATACGTAAACCATTAAAGCGTTGAATTAAATTATTACAATTTTCACCCTCTTGAAGTTGTGGTTAGCGAGTCACAACTTCAAGTGGATGAAAATTACTCGTATTTTTTAATTTGACACTCAATATTTGCAAATATTGGTGTTTGAACGCTAATTTCATTTTCGATAACAGTTATTTAACCTGGTCATAAAATTGAATAAAAACGACAAAAGGTCGTGCTTAGCCGTTTTAGGTTTAACCCAATTTTGGGGTGATGTTGGGCCAGCGTCGCAGACGGTGAGCCAACATTAACCTGAATTTGGATTTGTTTGGCTCTTGCTCTCTTATAAACTAGAATGTAAATCTCGTATTTTGTATTTCGTCTTTTTAATGTGTGTTGCTGGAGGTGTAATTCAGCAACAACCAGACTTTGTGCCAATTTTGGTTCAATGCTACTCTAACATTGGATCAGAATCTGACGTCTGTAGACGTCAGTTTCTGTCGACTAAAGTCTATCCCCGCACTGAAGGAATGAAATATTTATAATAGCCGTAGACCCATAACATACTCATAGGTATTCAAATGAAGTGGAAAGAGCTAACTAAGACATTTATGATGATTTCAAATTGAAAAATCCCTCTGGTCTCCATGGTTTATACACACGTATTTCGACGCTTTAAAAGTTAAGGTGACGTATAAACCTATTGTAAAGTGGCTGGTACGTCCACACAGTGGCGAACTGCTGTCTTTGAAAAACTAAGAACATATACTATAAAACTTACATTCATATGATAAACCGTTTGAAGACATTAAATTTTATGAATGAGGAGTGCCGTGCCCACATTAACATGATTAACATCATAGGGGACGACGGTGATCAGTTCAGGGTCGATCTAGTCAACCTGCTTTATGACGCAGTCGAGATAACAAGAGAAGCGGGACAGATCGATGTTTCATCAATGGTTTATCTGTGTGTTTGTATGTTAATCTTAATCGAGACACTCCCCTGAACCCTGCGAACACCATGATGTACCAATGCTGCCTCAATGTTGACCTTTGTCGCAGACGATGGCCAGCATTGGGGCAGCATTAGGGTTTACCTAGTGCTAACCCTCATTGTATTGGGAATAAAACCACATCTCTCGGTTTTAAATCGTGGATGTATTTTATATTGTATGCAAATGTGGCCTATAGTATATCCTGGTAAATCCGATTTATTGGATTTGATTTGGTTTTATCATGTCTATTGCTCAGTGTGTGGCAGTAGTTTGTTCAGCTTAGTCAGCGTTTAGTTGTTTAGTATTATGCTCTGCAAAGCCTAAAGGCGGTATCTGCATCTTGTAAATTGATCATCGTGATGTCTATGATTTTATACTTGGATATAGTCATCATGGTATTTATGATTTTAGACGTTATTTTGTTACTTGTATTGAATGTAGGCTACATTAGGAATCGCGAGGTTTTATTTCGTGAAGTGAATTCCCGTCACATGTGAAATTCACGAAATGAAAATGTCAGGATTAACCATCAAAGCGCTGCAATATGTTTATACAAACCGAGAAACCAGTAGGTTTTTTTAATTTGAGATCATCATAGATGTCTTAGAGATCTTTTCGCTTCATTTGAATACCTATGTAATGGCTCTACGGCCATTAGAAATAATTTACTTTTTTCAATGCGGGGACCGTCTTTAGACGTCAAAATCTGACGTCATAGACGTCAGATTCTGACATCTAAAGTCGATCCCCGCACTGCAAGGATTAGGTTTACGGCAAAGTTTACAGCAGGACAAAAGCTGATTGCTTTCTTGGCCGCTGCCAGATTGTTGTGAGCCTCTTATCTGGCATAGGGATCACTGCCATGTTTTTCTTTGCCGCCATGGGGCGCCCATGCCAAAGTACCCCCATCCCCCGCCGACCTGATCAGGTCGTCCTTCTCAACAAGACATTGACCATATGTTGATGCAATGCTGGGTCAACGTCCCATGTCTGGGTTATTTCGCTATCAAATTGACATTAGCCTTTCTCACTCCTATATATTGGATCTTGACCAGGGCAATTATATGTAAGCTCTTGATATAGCGATCTAGTAAGTTTGCGCCTTTGAGCTCGGTCCGCTGAGGATATGGACGGTATAAAAGTTGTATTGATTGATTGTTTATTTCCATTTTTTCGTTGTTCTAGTATACAGTACACTGGTTTATACTTTAAATTGAATCGATTAAGCGGATCCTTAAAAAAATTAAGATAAACCTTTTTTTTGCATTCGTAGTTTTAGTTGCACAAAAAGCGATCTTGTTTCGGGGAATAGACACTTTTGTCTCCACGCTCCATTGTCTAGTTATCTTATGTGCTCATGATTAACATGATTAACTTGGTTGTTTTCTTATCAGATAAGGCGATGTTTTTACAGTAACTACAACGGACAGTCATTTGTCACGTGTTTTATGACGCGTCACTCATAGTCGTATGCCATTGCTGTGTTTTAACTAAAGATATTGCTATATAATTGTGTTCGTTCTATTGCATCGCATGTTCATGTCATAACTTGATTATAAGCGTCAGAAATTGTGTGACTATTGTTTTCCTTGCTCACATATCAGGAGACTCGCCAGTGCCTTAACCCTTACAGTGCGGGGATCGACTTTAGACGTCAGAATCTGATGTCTGTAGACGTCAAATTCTGACAGAAAAAGCCAACGAAGACGTTTATGATGATTTCAAATTTAAAAAACTCTTTGGTCTCCATGGTTTATATGAAATTATTCCAGCGCTTTTCCGGTTGAGGTGGAACACATCTCTTTGATTTTTCCAACCACTTTCAGAAAAAGTCCGATGCGTTTATTCTATGTCGTTAACGCAGCATAGCAGACTGTGGCCCAACGTTTAAGTATGGATAGAATCGACAGAATCTCTTGTTTATCGTGTAGATAGGACATCAAAAGTGTTGCTCTTGTCTCGGCTCTGTGCCGATAACAACTCAGACAGAGTACTCGAAACTTGTTTTTTGTTTTATTTGATGGCAGCATGTCATGACCCACCCCGGGACGACAGACGGTTCATCTGTCATCTTCTTGTCATGTTCAATTTCAAAGGACGTTCTAAGCAGTCTAGCCGTCATACAACACGGCGAATACGCGATTATGACCAAATTATTCAATTGGAATTTTCACCCACTTAAGTTGCGTCTCGCTGACGCGATCCACAACTTCAAGGGAGTGAAAATTATTCAGATTTAACAAAATGGAGGTCAACAAATTTCAAATGCTGCTGCTTAATGTCACGTTTTATCTTTAACAGCTAGTTTAAAAGCTGGTATGTAATGTGCTAATAAAAAATGTAAAAAAACCGAATATGGACGGCAGCGGCTTAAGTCGTCAGAATCTGACGTCCATAGACGTCAGATTCTGACGACTAAAGTCGATCCCCGCGCTGTAAGAGTAAAAATATTTCTAATGGTCGTGCACCCATAACATAGGTATTCAAATGAATCAGAAAGAGCTAACTAAGACATTTATGATAATTTCAAATCGAAAATAACCCTTTGATTGCGATGTTTTTTACAAATTATTTCAGCGCTTTAAGGGTTAAAGGGTTAAAGCCTAATTGGCGTGTTTAATTTGCATGTTCGCCATTACCAGCAAGATGTTACCATCCTCTAAACACAGCGTTGATTACAAGTTGCCGTGCAATGCCAAAATACAGGAGCTGTTTACTTTCCAAGTATTAGTCTTTAATTGTTAGCGCATTTTGGCTTTGCTGTCTGGTTTATCCGCTTGTTCGTGTTTCGAGTCTGAGTGGAGACAAAAATGTAGCTTCCCAAAATGTCGGGGTCAGGTTTTGTCTCTATTTTGGACGATAATGCTTCATCCTTAACATTTGAAAATAAATTTAGCAATATTTGACAATAACACAGAATAGCGACGACACCGATTCAGTCTGCTAGTCGCTCAGAGTGACATGTGTGTGAATCGCATTCACAACAATTGGTCCGGACAATTGGATAATTATCCATTCACGGCTATTTTGTTTGAACTCTCGTCCCCATTTAGCCGGCTGATGTATTGCGTTATAGACTGCCGATTTCGCGCCCTCCCCAATTCAATGCCACCAGCAGGCTTTGAGAAAGCCAAAAGACAGTAACTGCTTACTTTTTCAGTAAGCAGTTACTGCCTTTTGGCTTTGCACGGCGGTTCGGGCGTCACCAACTGTGCGAGAATCGTCACGTCTTTGTGTGTGCGGCTTCATGACGCAGAGATTAACCCTTATCGTACCAGATTCTTATATATAACAGGAGAAAAATTGTGTAGCAGCAGTGTAGCCTTGCGTGTGCCGATGTTCGTTTATCCGTGAATGGAGACTGCTGCCACGCCAACGTATTTTTGTGTAGCATTTGCCCCAGATTATGTAGCAAATTACCCCCCCCCCCTAGAACCAAGGAAAATAGAATAGTTGGTTTTATATTATCCTTACTACAACCAAGGATTCCACACGGGTTGTAGAATGGAGATAGTACCTTTACTACCTCTATGGTTGTAGTGTTCTTGTTACAACAGACAATTTTTTATTTCCTGAAATTTCAAACCCGATAAAAAAAAATTTGAATTTATAAAATCGTTTCTCGTGGATGCGCTCGGTTAATCAAATGTTCAATTTTGGAGATGTCTATTTTTTTAACAAATTGAATTTTAAAAATCATTTTGAAGTGAGAAATTCTGCATGTCCGGTAACCAATATGCATGGTAACAATCTAGAGACGATTTCTGTGAAAACGGTGATTTTAATCCGGTTCACGACGCGGCCAGAATTGAAAGTACGTCAATTTATTGTGGAGTCGACTGTGGTTCTGAAAAGGTTGATCTAAGAAGTGCGGTGGCGGCGGCGTCGTTCCCGCGGGGACGCGAACAGAAGACCCGGTTGATCCGCGGAAATAGGCGTTACACGGGCGTGCCGGTGACAAGGGAGCCGGCAGCACGCGACGTCGGGATCGCCGGGATCGTGCAGAGTCCAGATACAGGGATCATAACAGAGTTACGAGGATTTAAAAACTAGTCGAATCCAGGATTTTTGATCCAGGACTTTTACTCTACCTTTTAGTATCCTTGCTTTTGGTACTGAAACATGTTGAAGACGGTGGCGTTGTTTGAAAGTGAACTGTGGGGGCTGCTTAGGCTTGTGCTGCTGATTTTTTTTGTTTCTATATAGCGCAATTTCCAGCTTCAAATGACGAAAAATATTTACTTTTGATGGAAAATAGACACATTTCGAATTGAAAAAAAATGAAGACAGCATCTCACACAACGTGTTTGATCAATTTTAGTGGTATTTACTTGGTCTGAAACTTATTTGAAACCGTTTATATATAAACGGTCCCAGCAACTAAAGGGTTTATATAGGCACCCCATCCTTCGCCAATTGTTGACCCATGCAATGTTAGTTTTATGTCGGTCCATCGTTCCACGGGATGCTGATTTACACCCGAGTTAAATGAAACACGTGCTCATAGTGATAGTGAAGTGTCTTGTCCAAGGGCACAGCATCAAAAGTTTTCATTTTTTCTCTTTTTTATCACTTCGAAAGGTTAATGAAGTACCTACAGTATCTGGACTTGTCGGCGGAACCAATCATGAAGATTAAATGAGTTCACGAAAGGGTGATAGGCAGCTAAACAGATATCGATTGACTGTGAAAAAAAAGATAATGAATCGATGACTTAGCTAAAGGGGGATTATGGCGGAACAAGACAACGTTGTGGCTTACACAATGTTATTGGAACACCATCTTTGTCTATCACGGTTTGCTTGCAAATTACCTGGTTAGCCAAGATGAAGAAGCCATGTTGCCTTGGTAGCCTACATGTAGGCAAGATGTTGCCAAGTCAAAGCCAGACGTGTAGGTCTGGCAGCTTGCCTGTGGTATACAACTTGATAGTTGAAGGTGGTTAGCAAATACCTTGGTAGGCCCACACCATACCATTCTGTAAACTCCTGACATCTCTAAAATCCTTTATATTGTGTCTCAACCGTCTGAAATGATTATAAACTTACTAGAATCACATTTAATGGTATAACTGTAAACAACATTCCCTTATAGTTAACTGTGTGTATTACCTGATTACTTCACGTCACTTTTTGCACAATCATTGCAATATCCCGACAGAAGGAAACCCGAAGTGGGGATTATGCCCTACGCTTTTGGAATGACTACAAGGGTTCTTTATATTGCACAGTATATTATACACTCCAGGCCTGGAGCACTGTACATGTATATATGCACACCCTCGATGAAAAGCATCCGACAAACATCCGAGCCGGCCGGGATTCGAACCCAGTACCTACAATGTATGGGTCTCGAGCCACAACCACACCGAATGAGCCATCGGGGCCCGGGGGCCGCCATTGTAGATAACTATAAGAATAACCGTGACATATATACATTTGTACAAGGAAGCCCTTGTTCACTCCGCTTTCGGGATTAAAGCGTTAATTAGCAAAAAACTTCCCATCTTCCCCATTGACCGCAAACAATGCAGAACGAGCGGGATGGATAGATGATTCTGTCAAATCAGGCTAAATCGCTCCTTGCTCGCGAGTGGGGAGCCACCTCATTACGTCGCTGATGCCCAGTCATTAGCTGGCGCGTGAGATTTTCACAACGCTGGTTGAATGCTGGGCCAACGTCTCCGACGTTGGCACAGCATTCAGCCAGCGTTGGGCTAGCTTCCCATGCAGACACCGCCGACTATTAGGATGTCACAGTGAATTATTACGCCACTCATTCGCCACAATGCTGTTGCATAACTAACGGCATTCGGGGCGTCAATGGGACCGTTTGCGTGCTAGGGCAGACGACCAGATGACACGTGCCACTGTGAAGGAATTTCTTTTTTTTCCAAAGTCTCTGTCTGTTCTTCCATTTACATTTGTATGGAAGGCGATCGGATAATTTTGTGGTTGTTTGGTTGATTTATTTACCCAAGGACTTTGGGACTTCTAGGAATAATGTTCCAGCGAAATTCATTTTTGTTTGAAAATGTATCATTTAATTCTCGATGTATTCGTAAATTTATTTTTAAAATGTATCATTTGGTTCTGGATGTGTACATGACTTTGCCCTGCTCGCAAACTGCGAGCTGGTGTGTATATCTCTGCCTAATACATAATGCTTCAAACTGTTCAAATGTAAGGTGTATGTGATGATTCTTTACTATGTTGTGTACATGTACATAAAATCTCCTGCAAGTCATTCCAAATGAGATGCACACTAATGATTCAGATTTGTGTCTGCTCAGTATCCATTCAGAGTGTTGAAAGCGACTTACGATCCCGATCGATCACTCATTTTGAGCCTTTTTTCACCATTTTTTCGTTATATTTATTAACAGCAAAGTGCACGATTCCACTGTATAAATACGTTTTCGACACCCGTTTAACTTTATTTCGACGAGCATGATTGGAAACCCATTTTCGACAAAATATCGATGCCTCCAAGCAAAATGAGACGTTGCCTCAACGGTGGCTTGATGTTGGCCCGCCGTCTGCGACGGCGGCCCAACATCAAACCACCGTTGGGCGAACGCGACCAGCACTAATGCCAGGTCACATTGCATCGTCCGGGTCAAACTGGATTAAGCCTGTTATTCAGTGATATATCGATCTCTTTGAACACTAAGTTCCCGCGCGAGACCATCGGCCACGCAGCGCCCTTTGTCGCCCTTTGTGGGGGGAACAATGATCCGTTTTGCGGGAGTCTAACGGGTCGCTCTGTCTCTCTGATAAACGTGGAATAGTGCCGTTTATATTGTGAGGGTTATTTTCGGCGTTCTTGCCCTGTGCGGCTTTTATTTGACACCAGCATGACGTGATGCCACACGCACGCTGATCTACTCGGCCCTTATTATTACCTCCTGTCACATCAGTTAAACATGTTGAATACTCTTAACCCTCTAAGCCCCCACGATGCATTAAAGCATAATTTTACATCCCTGAAAACATACCTAATTTTCCTAAAACTGAGGGTTTTAGAACGAAAATTTTCATGAAACTTGTTTACCAATACGTGGTAATTTTCTTTAATTTTTAAACCACATCAAGTCATCTGCATCCACTACAAGTCGAGAATTGCGGCAGCAATTCGCGGTTTGTAGTGGATGAAGATGACAATGGTAAATTCAGGATTGAAAGGGTTAAACCGCTGAGTGAAATAATTTAACGTTTCAACATCAAGTGATGAAAATTAGTTGTATTTGTTTAATTTGAAACCAAACATTTGTAAATCTTGATGTTTAAACGCTCATTTCGTCCCCAATATCTGTGATTTGATCGGTAAATAAAATGGATTTAAAACGAGTAGGCCTACTTAGCGCTTTATCATGTTTGTGGGGTAAATTATGTCCTTTTGCGCATAGAGGTGACCTACATAATGCTGCACTAGGCGTTGAATGGTGATGAGATGAAAGCATATTGATCTTATTTGTTTGATGGTGACACATAAAATATCTATTGATTCAATTATTGACCGAAAAGTACTTTAATTCTAGTCAGCCGCAGCCAATTCCGAAATTTTACTGTCTGATTTATCTGGCTTGTGCTACAATTATTATCCATTCCAGGAAAATTATATCAATCCGAATGATGACAAAATAATCATCCGACTGGTGGGTGATAGACCAGTAGAACATTGGACATACATTCGTGTGCCATTTCAACTCCACGGATAGCATACAGTCCTGCAGCCATTTCGGCGCATTGAACTTATCGTACACATTGCCATCTCTGCCCTACCAGGTACTCATTTTCACCTGAGTCAAGTGAAGCATTTGAAATAAAGTGAAGTACTTTGCCCAATAAAAGGACACAACATCAAAACAATGTCTCCAAGAATGAGAGGGGAGAAACATGATATTTCTCTGAAAATCATACACCAATCGGTGTTCGAAACCGCACGGCAGGCAGCAAAAATGACAAAGCGCCACGCTGTAAGCATCACGCAACATCCCTCTAATAATGCTCTTCAGTATATCTTTTCTTAAACAATCATTTGACTTGGAAAGTCTTTGAAATGAAATTGGATGGCCCAACATAAAACCAACATTGATCCAGCTTATCGTGTTTGCTGGGATATAGCAGCTATGCCATGACCCAAATAGTGTAATATATAACACATAATAATAAATCACCCTGTATCCTAAATCACTGGCTCAATCACGACTACCTGACGACGTTGGCCCACAGTGTGTGGCCTGGCAGGTTATTGGCCGAGTGGGAGCTGTCATGTTTATAGCTCCGAGGTGTTTGTCACTGTGAAATATTATACCTCGTTTGTCATATCTCTCTCGTGTTGATGTCCTCGAGACCAGAAAACTCACATCCTTCATCAAAGCCGAAACGATATATCGAGCCAATGCTGGTTTAATGTTGGGCCAGACGCTGACCCGATATTAAGCCAGTATTGGCTCAATGTATGGCTTGTTTGCTGGGGGTCTGTTTTGACGAACAATAATACTTGGAGGAGTAATCATGTGGACGATGTACCAACATTGATCCAGCATTGCTTCGATGTATCGTGTTTGCTGGGATAAATTTTATTTTTTATTTTCTATCAGACACAGATGAGTACTTTTTTTGAAGCACGTATGCCTCTGAGCTCGGAGCACCGAGGTTCTAGGCGCTATAGATGTTTATTTTTCTTATACATGCAGATGTTTATTTTCGATATACTTTTTTACCAGTTTATCATGTTTATCGCGGCTTTCTGATAAAATGCCGGGATCACTATTCAGATTACCATCCTGGAATTAAAATGAGCAAATATAATTTCGGTAAGATCGTATCCTTCAAGCTCGACGGAGAATATAAATTGTTTGCCTTATGCACATTTGTGTGATTTATGAGGTGACCGCCAATATTAGCGTAATTCTCTCTAATCCAGCTGTTTTGTTAATTTTTAATCCTCTCGATGGACATGATGGAGACCGATTTTCTTTTAATGTTCTGGACAATGCAGTAGCTCCCTTTACCGTCCACTACTTCGATAACACGGAATGAATCGGTGTTGTTATGATGCCGGGGCACCGTCGCAGACGGTGGCCCAGCATCAAACCAACGGGCATGATGCCGCATCGAACCAACGGGTGACCTGCCGCTTTGATATTCAAGTGGGCAGGGGACGTTCTCGAAGGCCGCAATTGTGGGGTGTTGGTTTAGGCCGGACCCTCATTGTGATGTCAGAGAATGGGAATTATGGCGTTATTCAGACGAGTGTGAGAGATGTAAGGATGGGGGTGGGGGGGGGGGGGGATCCCAGGAGGGATCTCTCCCTCCCCACCACCATCACACGGTGGTCAATATCGATCCTTCTGGTGCTGAGGCTGGCATTATGGATGCTGTAGTCTCATATTGTTCATTCACATGATTATAAGTATGCTGTTTGTTTAGCCCTTTACCTGCATACGTGTCACACGCATACGTCAAAGTGCATATTTTGAATGAGAGTAATCGCTTAAAAAATGATGCAACTAAGGATACGTCTTGATAATTGTACTTTGGAGCTGAAACTCGAGCCAGGAATTATAGCCTCAAAGGAAAAAAAGAAGTTAAGGAAAATAGAATCAAAGGTCAAATAAAAAATATGCAGACTCGATAAACATGGACAATTTATTTTGGTTTATGGGAAAATGTTTTAAAATTTTCGCGAAAAAAGTTATTATAATTTATTTATATCAGTGACAGCTTGATGCAAAGTCCAGATGATAACAAACATTTTAATTATCTTTTTTTTGTGACGAGGAGTACATGGGAAAATAATTTTAAATTCCACTGAAAATATGTATCTTTAATCATGATACGGATCAGTGGTGATATCGTATATTTTCCAATATATTTAATTTAGATACTTTTATTTGTAGCATTAAACGCCCTTGGATTGAAAAGGTGTATCTCACCCGGGGCACACTATCAGATCCCTACTATATTATACATCACTTGTTATCGATCCCTGGGTGACAAAAGGTGTCCGGGCACTCCACCCCTTCCCCCCCCCCCGCTCCCAGCGCGCTGTCAGCGTTCATAAATTCACCAGTTTGCTTCCCCATCTCGGAAGATGTGCAGCATTGGCCCAATACTGATTCAATGTTGGGCCAGCGTCGCAGCGTTGCAACATTGACTCAGCATTGGGCTGGATGATTCACTACTCGGCACACAATGATCGAATATTGGCTCTATTGCGGCCCAATGTCCGTGACGCTGGCCCAATCTTGAGCCACAAGTGCGATTACACTCCTTCCTGAATTCAATAGGACCTTCCAGCCATTTCCAGCCCTGTCTCCCTTGGCCCTCGTTATCTCGCATTTTCCTTTATTCAATGCCCTGCTATTTTCAGCACTTTAATTAAATTCATTTTAAAATATTGCCTTGTTCCAGGCAAAATCACACGTGTTCGAACTCTTAATGATTGTAAATGATGATCCAGACCATGACAATGGGAAGTGTTGAAGTGCAAAAAATACTGTACGTTTGATTTTCTGAAAAAAAGAGAATATTAATCTTCATTTTTAAACATGTCAAATCTCCAACCTGGAATAAGATAAAAATAACTATTATTGTTACGTGATGGTTTTTCAATTCAACATTCAAATTAACATTCCGGAAATTACTTAAATCCCACCTATTTGACCTGGCTTTTCCACCCTAGTCCCTCAGCAGCCCGGCTCCCTGTTGACGAACCTGTTTTGGCCTCGATTATGACACATGATCACACTAAGGATTTGTGCGCCTCTGAGCTCGGTCCGCTGAGGATATAGGCGCTATAGAAGTTTTATTGATTGCTTATTGATTAAACACAAATTTTATCATATCTTGATATCCATTATGATGCATGCAATCTAAAGCGATCAGCCTACATGTAATTACTATCACCAAGAATGAATAATGTCTTATTCATCACCAGGAAGTGAATGATGTCTTATTATTTCTGTGTGTTCAGGTAACACCTATAAACCAACGATTACGTTTTCCCTCTGTCTTTTAACCCTTATGCTACATGTACTTGAACCGTGGAAACACACGGTTTCAAATAAGTTTCGGATCAAATAAAATGTTATCTGAAATTCACAAAATAATGTGATAGATCCTCAGATAATCAAATAATCACGTTTTGGAGATGAACATTTTTCATAAATAGACACTTTTTCCGTCATTTGAAGTTGGAATCTGCGTTAGCAATTCCACCTTCAAATGAATGAAAAATAGAAACACGCAATTCAACAGCAGAAGGGTTGGGTCAGCGTCGGAGGCGGTGGCCCAGCATTAAACCAGCATTGGTTGAATGTTCGTGTTCATCACATTGTATTTCCCCCAGTGGATGACAATGTCTATTTGACCGTCACAGGACTGATCCCGATTTCCCCCCCCCCCCCCGATTCTCAGCTCGGCTATCACGCCTGTCGTGCAAAGCATCACCCCTGTTCTCGCGGCGATACATCACCCGTCTATGACGGGATCTGCCTCGACACCCCTCCCCCCCCCATCCATCCACCCGGGGACATCGCGCAAATCCTGCACGTAACAATTTGCGCGAGTTTGTCCGCATCTAGCCAAGTGATATACTCACTACTGACACCGATTGTCTCGTAAATCTACGTTCTGGATCCACGTATAAAGGAGCTCCAGACATTAGCCCTGTGTTGTTTTGATGGTGGCCTAGCATTAAAACAAAATGGGTTAAGAATTTCGTGTTTGTTGCATGGCAGTGGTTCAGTTTAATTTCACAATAGTATTGTATTTTGGTTAAATTTATAGGCCTTAATGTAGAATTTTTAATTCGCTGATTTATTTCATGATTTCCAAATGCGTAAGGTGTATTAGACTATCTGTGAATTTCAACAGTTAAAAATATCGTTCCCAAGCCCTCTCATGGCCAAGTTTTTACATTTTAATATTAATTACATTCCAGATACTATGTTATATAATTGTATGATAATATGTGCGATTGTTGTATTTAGTGGCATATTTGAATTTTTAGCAATCGGTATTTCGCAATTAAGCCAGTCTAAAAAATTGACAATCGTAGAGATGTACTGATACTGGAATCATTAATAGCAAGACGTAGTGACAAAGGGGTGTAATTTCCATTATTTATCACAAGATGATAAATGGACCCTCTGACCTTTTACACTGTCACGTGTCAGCCCTTGTGTCAGCCCTATGTATTTTGTACGTTTAGTTCTGGTCCAGTTGGAGATGGGGAATTTGCCATCTTGCAGATTTTAGATAAGATACCCGTCCATATGGTCATCGCCGTGGGCTATTGGCAGGTGGGCTGTGACGCCGGCTCAATGCTGGGCCAGCGTCGGAGACGCTGGGCCAGCATCGAGCCGGCGTCACAGCCCATTATTGTTAAACACTGTGCTCGACCAAAGTGCAAGTGACCAGCGCCGCACTCCTGATTATGGCCACATCTCAATACGGCTCATCAATAATTAACAGTAAATGTAAATTTGTTTCCGTGGTGTTATTTTATTGTCAATTTTACGTTACTTCAGATTTTCAAACATCTGAACATGGCTGAATCTTTAAAAAATAGATTCTGAGTGATGCATTAACTAATTAAAGTTTCATGTGAGGTAATATTATCTTGAAACTCCCTCGTCGATTCTATTTCATTTCAAACGGAAAAATAACAGCATTACATGGAAATGTGAATCGTTGCCACTGATTCCTTTTCCCAGACGCCGGCACATTTATTGTCAGACTCCGGCACTGCCGTGCAAAGCCAAAAGGCAGTAACTGCTTACTTTTCAAGTAAGCAGTTACTGCATGTCTTTTGGCTTTTGCCAGCCTCCAGCTGCAGTTCTCAGTTCTGAAGACGTTTATGGTCGGTCCATACAACAGTCGTGCGACTCTAATAAATAAAGGCTTTTGTAGCCTTCTCACGCCTTCTCTGGCCTCCTCGAGAACCTGAGCAATGAAATACAACCATCACAGTGAATACAATTAACAGGCGCGCCTTTGTTATTTTAGAACAGAAGTCTGGGTAGAATTGCTGTCACGAAATATGTATATGTACAACCAGGAACTTTGGATTCCGACTGAACGAGCCCTATTTCGCCATGCAAATGTCGTCTCACTCAATGGGACACGTTTTTATTTTCGAATCGCCATGATTGTTGCTACACTCCGCTAAGAGCCGGTTTTAATAATCTTGCCACATCAGGTCTGACAGTCTCTGGTCTGAGTCTGCCGGTAGCAGACAACTGGATAGTTGAAGATGGTTTTAATGCACTACTTAATCTGTTAATGGTATAGTGTAAGTGTTGTAAACGTGCACGCTTTCACTCTGGCAAGGTCTCACTGAACAGTTATTGAGTTTTATATGTTTGTGATACTATTGATTGATTTATGGCTGTGAGCAGCTTGAGAACACAGTCGTGAGAGAGTTCACTTTATATTTTCCCCAGTCCGATTTTTGCCACGCACCGTGTATTTGCAACCTGGCACACAGTGATAAAAACAAGTAGTCTCACAACCAATACACCCTTGTCGTCCAATGGCATAATAAATAAAAAATATATAATCAAGAAATATGTTGGGTTTTTTATTCAAAACGTGACCTAATGCTGCCCATTCAAAAATTCCGTTTTCAACAAGATGTACATACGCACCTTTTGTGTACCAAAGGGTTAAATAATATATGATTCCCCGCCAATAAGTGTCAGTGATGAGACCATCACCTGGCGCTGTCCAGCATAGATGGTCAGTCTGGACAGGTGAGGCTTGACCATCTTGACCGCTCTCACGCATTTGTGTCTAATTTGACCACTGTTGACCGGACATCGTCACTAGCCACTGCTGCAAATAATACAAGGTAAACTTTTTTTTTCGCATGTATATTTTACTTTCTGCTACTTTATTGATTAATCATGCTAATTGGAAGTGTTCATGTATTCAGTGTTTTCACTTTAGTGTGAGATCTTCGTTGACATCTAGTCAGCAGCAATAAAATTGCGGGATAAAATTTAATAAACGTGGATAGTGAGATCCTTCCAACTCTAGTCAGTCTCACCAAGGAATGATGATATTTCTGTCAACCCTTACAACGCTGAAATGTTTTGTATAAACTATGGAGACCAACGATTTTTTTCAATTTGAAGTGATCAGAAATGTCTTAGTTACATGCAGCTCTTTCCGCGTCATTTGAATAAATATGTTATTAGGTTATGGGTCTACGGTCATTATAATCCTAGAGCAAGGTTTAGCTTCTCGAGGTCGCACATTGCGACGTTGAGCAGCCTAGCTTTGCTCTAGAGAATTTGATTCTTAACAGGCAGGGCTTAATGTTGTTTGTTTTGTTTTATGTCGTGGTGGGCTTGAATCGACTATATTAGTAGTTTAGTGTTTCATTAGCACAGTTTCCGAAAGTGATATTATTTTGTTTTAAATGTGTGATATTGAGAAATTATTTGACCTAAGTCACCTGAAGTTCTAGATCGCGGTAGCGAGACACGACGTCAAATTAAATACCACAAGGGGTTAAAACACAGTTGGCAACAGGCAAGGAATGTGTCTAGTCTGATCTACAAAGCCAAGAGGCGGTAACTGCTTACATTAAAAGTGAGCATTTGCTGCCTTTTGACTTTAAGGAGCAGTACACCTCTGACACTTATCTTCAAGGTCGTCTGTTGCGTCATCGTGTCGCCGCCTAATCGTATCTCTGTCGTGTACCTGTCACGATGCGATGTGACGGAGAACGTGGTGCGGCGACTCAACAGGCTAAATTCATCATTAGATGCAATGTGTGGTATTTGGTTGACATTGAAGGAAAAACTTATCAGTGTCGTCAGTTACACTTAGATACTCTGGTTTCTTTTCAATGTCATCTAAATGTTACTTAGCAAACGTTCCCAATTACATGTAAATGGTCTCATCTTTTAGTCTGCAAGTGGTAACTTGTGGTTTATCAACTTGTATGTCTGCGTGCAATGAGCGAACGACATACATGAAGGGAGTGAATGTAACCATAGAGTTATAATCTATCTCTATGAATATGAAGTGACTAAATTCAAGTAGTTGGATTTATGTAGGTAAAAAAAGGGGCCTTCTTTTGAACAGGCATTATTACAGGGGGGGGGGGGGGCACTAGTTAACCTGTCGCTCACAATATGTTCGCTGCTCTCAAAAGGCGCGTAGCCTACATCGTTCGACCATCATCACTTCCCCTGTATCGTGTTTGCTGAGTTGCGACGCTGGGCCAGCAGTAAACCAACATTGGTTCAACGTCTTGTGTTTACCGGAAGCCCTTCCAGTAGGTTAATTAAAATTTAAACGCCCATCGGCCACCCTCTGGGTCAAGGCATATGCTTGTGCTAAATATGAAGTTGATTTATCAATAGCAAGGTGGTATGCATACAAGTACATACATCACATATGTACACAGGTACATGCTTTGTTCTGACAAGAACTTTATAAATATAACTTAGACAAGTTCTTGGTTCTAATAATAGAAGATTTTCATTTGCAAGCATCTGAAAATCTTTTGAGTGGTGTCTCTCTTAGCCGGCTACTTATCCTATTAAACGTCGGATCATTTCACCGCCTGATTGCAAACTTGCCGAGAGCAAGGAAGGCTGCTCAATGTGCGTGACACTCAAATGAGCAGACATAACGTGACCTTAATTGGTAGTAAAAGATCGTAAGAGTCACTTTACAGAGCGGAAGATAAGACACTCTAATATTAACCCTTTCAGTGCGGGGACCGACTTTAGACGTCCGAATCTGACGTATAACGTCGGTCCCCGCACTGAAAGAGTAAAATATTTCTAAAGGCCGTAGACCCATAACATAGGTATTTAAATAAAGCGGAAAGATCTAACTAAGACAATCATGTAATAATTTTATGATGTTTTCAAATTGAAAATAATCTTTGATCTCCATGGTTTGTACAAACATATTTCAGCGTTATAATGGTTAGGCTAATGTTAGGTTAACCCTTTCAGTCCTGAATTTACCATTGTCACCTTCATCCACTACAAGCCGCGAATTGCTGTCGCAATTCTCGATTGTAGTGGATGAAGATGACTGGAAGTTGGTGATAAATTAAAGAAAATTACCATGTATTCGTAGAACAGTTTCTAAAACCCTCAGTTGTGAGAAAATAAAATATGTTTTCAATGATGTAAAATGATGCTTTAATGCATCGTGAGGGCTGAAAGGGTTAAGAAAGTCAAACCCGCCTCAATTCAAAAAGCTGGATAGGAGACGTGAAATCGTGAGCGGCCCACTTATCATGTTTATTAACGAGATGACTGCTCATCCGTGAAAAGTAAAAAAGCAGTAACTTCTTTATTTTAATTGAGCAGCTACTGCCTTTTGGCTTCGCAGAATAGTGCTACGGTTTGATGGGCGACGGTGTCGTGTGTCGACGTCACCGACAAATGACACTCCACAACACTCGTCCCGGTCAGTGAAGCAGGAACGATCGCTTGCCTGGCATGTTGTGCCCAATGTTGGTTTATTTTTAGCCCAGCGTCTCAGACGCTGGCCCAACATTTAAACGACATTGTGTCAACGCGTTGTGTTTGATGTTTTTTTTACTCATTGATCTACGACTGATCCGCGGAGAGGCCGCGAAAGTGGCGAGCGGGAAAAAAACGGCTGCGGATTTTTCGATTTACCGGTCTGTCGGCATTATCTTCTTCTTCCGTGCGACTGGTTCGTGTCACACGTTTCTGATTGTATGGTTGTTTTTTGTGGCTGCTAAATATGAGTTGTGTTTTTTCAGGTTTATCATATTTATGGAGAAAAGCGCTGATTGAAAATCGCCTTTGTTTTATACGTATACTTTCAGGATGCATTAATTAGCCGCTACATGGTACTACATGTATTGCGATATCGACTTGGATTAACCCTTTAACCACCAGTCCCGATTATATTCGATTTTATCCTGCCTTTTAATTTTTAATTAGGAAAGTGGGCTATACCATTGCAATTAAAGTTCGGGATCAGCGTAGGCGTTGACATTTACTGGTACATAGGCTCAATGTCTTTTTTGCTGGTTGCGAACATACGTCTTCTGGGAGTCACCCCCCCCCCCCCAGAGTTTCGCAGAGGCCCTTTTTTTTGGGGGGGTGAGGGGGTTCTATCTATAAATTAGTTACCCACCCCCACCCCAAAAAAAAAAAACTTCAAGAAATCCTCCCCAAACCTCTCGAGCCTGCAGGAAATCCTGCAGTGATTTTAGTACATGTATAAGTAGGCTATGTAAAAGCTTAAAAGATGTCCCAAATTTGTTCATTTTAGAGTAAGCTAACAAAAGCAAAACGAAACTTACATGTATAATATTACGTGATGACACATAAGTGCCCAATATAAATAATTAATAACCAATAAATAAAAGCCCGTTGCATTATGTAATACATATCAACGACTTCTCGATTTGCAATGTCCACATACAACTTCTACATACATGTCGTGGCCTCGGAGCTAAAGGATCCTATCTGCCACTCTAACGAGTGTCAGATAGGATCCTTTAGCTCCGAGGCCACGATGTGTATGTACGTATAGATAGCATTACACAAGTTACTTTTTGACACAAGAAAACATTATCTAATCAATCACTGTACACACAGAGACTGTGTCTTTGTGTGGTGAAAACAGTAAACAAACCACGTCTTATCAAAAATTATCAACCATCAAAGGAATATTATCACAATGTCAGATTGCCGGCGACCCGTACTGTATCAACGACAATGTTTCTCCGATTATGCATTTTAACCCCCCAGTGACATTTTGACCCTTACAACGCTGGAATATTTTTGTGTTATGCTACAAACCTTGAATACGAAAGGGCTTTTTCATTTTGAAATCATCATAAATGTCTTTCGTAGCTGTTTCGTCTTCATTTCAATACCTATGGTATGGGTCCAGGGCCATTATAATTTTTCCGTGACTCCCCGTGCTGAAAGAATCGCGACTCACTTCGACTCACTTTGCTGGTTGTGGGGTGTGGATTTGTGTTGACCTACTCGAATTGCAAATGTTTGGTCTCAATTTAAATAATTCAGTATTTTTTATTGAACTGAAGTTGTGAGTCGCGGTTGAAAATTAAATTATTTAACCTGGAGCTCAATGTGTTTGGCGCATATGAACTGTTTTTTTCTCACAATAAACATTCACTGAAATTTATCGAAGCTGCATGTAGAGATATCTAATAAATCTCCAAATTGTATGCAAATTATAGCAGGCTTAGTTTTAAAGTACGGATTTTGTTGTTCTTTTGAAGCTGGCAATTGCGTCAACAAGGTTGAGTCGATCAGTAATGCAACACCTAAGATGTTGAGGTACCTGTATTGTGCTCTGCAAAGGCAAAAGGCAGTATCTGCTTACTTGTAAAGTAAGCAGATACTGCCTTTTGCCTTTGCACGGCAGTATAGTTTGATATCGCCCGAGGCTACGTTTTTTTATAAGACACAGATAAAATCTGGCACATTTTTCTGTGGTGCACGGTGTCCACAGGGTGTCTGCAATATCCCGATGGTATTTTTAAAAACACATCTCCGATCCCCGCCCATCGTCCATTATCAGCTGCCATATCCATCTCAGATATGCACTGGTCATTTATTATTTTATTTGAGCATCACATGATAGCGGGCTACTTATTTGTTTGCAATATATACATTTTCACACTAGATTTTATCAGTATCAGAGTTTTCAGTTTTTCAATATACCTCTGTAATTCGAGGTAACTTTTGCAAATGTCATCTGCAGTATGATTGCCATGTTTACTAAATCAAAACACTGAAATAATTGGGGAAACAAACCTCTCAACTCAATGGTGAGAACTTGTTGGATTAAAAAAGTTGCCAGATTGTTTAGATTATAATTGGATTGTACGTGGTAATGATGAACTTAACCCATGGGGTGGCGTTCTGAAAGCTGATGATAAGAAGTACTGTCGTACAAAGCCAAAACGCATTATCTGCTTACTTTACAAGTAAGCAGATACTAGCTTTGGCCATTGCAGTCTGAGTGCAGTACTGACTGTGCGCTTCGTCTGTCAAATCATTTATCCAGCTGAGAGGCCGCAAATAATTATTGTATGTTTTGATTACTAAATCTACATTCAAGCAAACAGAAAACACTGAGCCAATGTTGAGTCAATGTTGGGCCAGCGTCGTAGACGATGGACAAACGTTGACTCAACATTGGGTTAACAGAAAAATTGACGCCGCTCAATGTGTCTAAATAATGGCGCGATTGATGCACAAGAAATTGTGTAAGATACATGTCGGTCTAATAATAATTTTCCTGTATATCGCACCTAATGACTATGGCCTTGGATCCATTCTTCTTGCACCGGAAACAGATCGTTTATTTGTGCTCGGTCTAGCAATCCGGGCAGTTATTTTGTTGTATGTATGTCTTACATCTGGACTCCAGCTGATGCGAAAATGACATACGCGCATAGCCATGATAGCCCGAAGGACAAAAAATAGCCCATCTGTCATGACTGAGCTATTTAAGAGGATTGGCTCTGATTGTGTAGCTCTTACTGTACCGGCTACCCTGGCAGACACATCGTAGTGCGCTCACTAAATAAAAAGAATTGTACTATACTGCTCTGCAAAGCTAAAAGGCAGTATCTGCTTACTTGTAAAGAAAACAGCTAATGCATTTCACTTTATGATTTTAAGAACGTATTTCTAGGCAAAATATAGCAATCAATAAATCGCTGTCGCTTAGTTTTGATTAATTAGTCATACATGGTAACATGTACTTCCGAATTCTAATAGTGTCTCTATTATTTAAAAATTAAGTAAATTCATTTTAAGATAAAAAGCGGAACAATTTTTCCTTCAAATATTTTAAATTTATATTCAAACCTATGCAAATAAAACGTATAAAATGACACATTTTTATCAATCTATTATTCTAGGTACTTAAATCACAGGCGCCTGTCTGTCTTGCTAATGGGGTATCAGGCGCAAGTGATGGGAAACGTGCGGGTAGCCACATTGACCAGGAGGAAGTGTCAACATACGCCGTCCCCAACAAACACAAGACGTTGAATCAGTGCTGGTCCACTGTTGGTTCAGCGTCGTAAAAGGTGGGCCAACAACGTCTAGTGTTTGCCGGGTCAGAGATTATTTACAACAATTAATGTGTTTACCGTAACCTCGGTCTGAGTGGTTGTTTGCTGGCTTTCCAGTAAACACGAGTCGTTGAACCAATGTTGGCTACGACGCTGGGCCAACAATAAGCCAACATTTGGTCAACGTCCTTGTGTTTACTGGGTCTATCCCAGCAAACACGAGACATTCAGCCATTGTTGGTTCAATGTTGGGCCAGCGTCGTAGACGGTGGACCAACATTGAACCAACAATGGCTCAATGTCTCGTGTTTGCTGGGATAACCCTTCCATCACTCATGGGGGGCCTGCAATCTCAATCTGGTATATTTGCGGTAGATTGTGGAATTTTGAGGAAAATGAGCGAATATCGAACGCGAGTGAGACATTTGACGAATTCATATTTTTCTCGAAAAACAACATGGTCATTTTAACGCATTGACCCTTTAAGCACCAAGCGCGGCTATAGTCGTTTTAATCTGTTTTATTAACGGGTTAAATCAGAGTTATTGGGGATAAAACGAGTGTTGTTTAAACATCGAAATTTGCAAATTTTTGGTCTCAAAGTAAACAAATATCAGTCATTTTCACCCACTTGAAGTTGTGGGTCGCTATAGCGAGACAACAACTTACAAGTGGGTTGAAAGTTAAGTTTTAAATATAGCGCTTTGAATAAGGATCCAGAGGTCCTATGTAATTATAATGGCAGATTAGATGTCCCGACAAAATAAACAATTCGTGAAATTTCACAAGGGGGGAAATAGGATTTACAGTATCATCGGTTGTATAAAGGTTGCCGTCGACACGACAGATTGAGCCAGCAGAGCAGATCCATTCTCATAAATCTTTTCTATGAGATAGAAAACCCCTGCCCGGAGCGCGTGGTGGTTGAAGAAACACTTCAAAGAACGGTAGGTTTTTCGTTTATCGAAGTAAATCTGGCCCGCGGCTGCTCGTATTGTATCTGGGACCACATGTAAGGCGAGTGATCCCTTGAACACGTTCAACACTGTTCAAGTAGCTGAACAGTCACTGACACTTCAAGTGCTGCGAAGTTTACCCCTGTCAGCGCGGGGATCGTCTTAATATACTTCAGAATCAGACGTCTGTGGACGTCAGATTATGACGTATAAAGACGGTCCCCGCGTTGAATCAATTAAAATAGTTTTAATGGCCGTAGACCCATGACACAGGTATTTAAATGAAGCGGATAAAGCTAACTAAAACATTCCTGATGATTTTAAATTGTAAATACCGCTTCGGTTTCCAAGGTTTTTTGAACAATATTTTAGCGTTATGAGGGTTAAACATGCTTTCATCTAAGTTTTAATTTGATGAAAAATGATGATTGTTTTTTTTACACTGGAACCGCTGAATTAAATTTTAAAATTTTCACTCACTTGAAGTTGTGTGTCGCTACCGCGACCCACAACTTCAAGTGGGTGAAAATTATTCATATCTGTTTAATTTGAGACCTAACATTTGCAAATATTGATGTTTTAAAGGTGATCTATCACCCCTTATATAGTATGAATAAATTTGTGACAAATAAATCGGAGTTGTCACAAGATGGGGCACAAGTGTTTCCTTATATGGGGTGATTGGCTATCATGTGACCCTCTGAGAGGGTCACATGATAGCCAATCACTCCCATATATGGGGTGATTGGCTATCATGTGACCCTCTGAGAAGGTCACATGATAGCCAATCACCCCATATAAGGACATAATTATTCATACCATATAAGGGGGTGATAGATCACCTTTAAGCACTCATTTTCTTTCCAGTAACAGTGATTAGATCGGTCAATAAAACAACTTAAAAACGGTTGTACTGTATTCGTCTTTAGCAATTTATGAGTTTATTGAGTGTATCTTTTCATTTTTGTTCTCTTATTGCAAAAGCAATGTGCATCAAAATATGGCCTTTGCTTTTCACATTTAGTTTAAAAACCAATGAAGCTCTTTACATGTATATTAGACGTAATATTCATGTTATTGCAATGCAATCACATGATTCTGACGAGAGTGAAATTAGATGCAGTGATCGATGTCTAAAATGAGCACCTTTGCTGCGGGAAACGTAGTCGTACGACATTAAACAAATGTTGGACTAAATATATCTACCATATGGACCATAACTAAAACCCCACTAGGCATTGTGATAGATAGACATCTTTGGGATTTAAAAAATAAACCTACTCATTTTTTTCAATTGGAGCTGGAAATTGCGTCAGAAATTCCAGCTTCAAATGAATGAGAAATACCGCAGACAACCTATCCAGTACTTAGAGGGGTAATCTAGTGTACACGCAGGTAAATTCGCCTGCAGTCTTCAGAGGGTTAATCCAAAGTCTGTCTCTATCTGTTGAAGAGAAACCACCTTCTGTCAGTATACCGCATCGCAAAGCCAAACAACAGTAACTGCTTACTTTACAAGTCTACGGTTACTGCAAAGACAAACAGCAATAACCGTTTACTTTTCAAGTAAGCAGTTACTGCTCTCTGCTTATTGCACGTCTTTATATGTGGTATATTGTGTAGGCTACGTGTGTTGCGATTGATCACAACTGTCGACTTGGGACTTGTACTTAAGTATCGGACGATGATGGAATAGTCTCAGGACGAGGCGTCGTTATATAAGGATATAAAGAATTGTAGTTATTCTCTACAGAAGGTCATACTATACGGAATCACAGGCATAAGCTCGAGGGCAATATACATTTGGAATACTATCAAGACTGGCGTTTTCAAAGTTGTCATATTTGCTGCTGAAAGATTGGTCACCTATACTACTCTCTATTGAATTAGGCCAAACCCAATGTTGAGTTACTGTTGGGCCAGCGTCGCAGACGGTGGCCCAACAGTAACTCAACATTGGGTGAACCACATCATGAATACATCATTTTTTGTAATACATGTTTTACTCAGCAAACACAAAACATTTATGTAACATCTATACAGCGTCGGCCGGGCGTGTTCGACGCTGGTCCAACGTTGTATAATGTTATACAAATGTTTTTTTTGTTTGCTGGGCATGTATTCTATCAAGTTTTTGAATATGTGTGGGACGATGTCGGCCCATCAATAATCACTTCTTCCTGTGGGGTTCAAC
This sequence comes from Flabesymbios commensalis, assembly GCA_964017125.1. Classification (NCBI taxonomy): domain Eukaryota; kingdom Metazoa; phylum Annelida; class Polychaeta; order Terebellida; family Flabelligeridae; genus Flabesymbios; species Flabesymbios commensalis. The sequence continues at coordinate 54,323,352 of OZ024910.1, forward strand.
ATGTCAAATATTTTACAGCTCGTTTTGTCCCTCAAGCTCCTATTGTCGCCTGTATATGCACCACGTGGCACGTTTTGAGAAAATTAGCATTGATAACACTATTAAATAACGACGACTTGTGCTTTTATTTCATGCTATTTTTATTATAAACTTGTTCTGTTTATAAAATCAGTTTATTTTCATTCAACTTGGGGGGAGAATTGCGGCAGCAATTCCCACCCCGAGTTTAATGAAAATGAGAATAAATACATGGTTGTTGGGAAGGTTGATTGCTGGTACATATTCAGTTACAACCGATGTTGACCTTTCACCTTTGGCTCATTTAGCAGTCATTTACGTGTGAGTATCCGGAAAATCTGCGCCCACGAACCAGTTCGTCACTTGACAAATATTTAGCAATTTATATTTAAACAGAGATCATTCCATCTGCAGATAAGGATAATGTACAGAATATTTGCGGTTCTGCTGATGGAAAATTCCAAGTCATTGCGTGTTTGTTAACAGCCTGTAGTTAACTCTTTAAACGCTGAATGACCGTTGTCAATTTTTATTCATTTTACGCTGGCATTGCTGAAGCAATTGCCAGCTTTAAATGAATAAAAAGTATATTTAATTTTAGAAAATAAGCCTTTTGTATTCTGTAAAAAGTATTTGATGCGAAAAATAATTTTAAATGCTTATACAAGTGGTAGCCACCCACGATCTCTTATAATTCATTTAACACTTTCATTCTATAAATTTATTATAAAGTTATTATTTTATGTACAACTGTATACATAAAATAGTACTCTTATTTGCACCTTTTATCCACCAACGGACTGTGAGATTCTTTAGACTTGGGTCTGTGCTTCCTTTCTGCTTATATGCCTATAGCAACACTAACAACACTTTAGTTTAAGCGCTCCGGTGACGTTTACAATAATTAACGCCAGAAGCTACTTAGCTATGTTTTGTCATGTCATGCTGGTTTCTGTACTTTGTGGTCCATTCTGACTCCTATTACTTGACCCAAGGACACAGTGTGTGGCAACCTTTCTTGACCAATCCTCTCTTGCGGAATCCACCCAAACGTTAATAATATAAGCGCGGAAAATATAAACTGAGATTTTTTGCATGATCGCTTGTGAGATGTGTTGATGTGTTTTTCACCTGGGATATATTGAACGAACGGCGAAGGGCGAACGGCGATTAAGCCTTTATTTTATATTTAGCAGATGCGCTTCGAAACTGATTTTATGTGCATAATGACATTAATGATCTCTGCAAAGCCAAAAGGCAATAAACTCATAACTGTTTAATTGAAAATGAATCAGTTACTGTTTTTTGGCTTTATACAGCTGGCAATAATAGTATTCAGGTCAATTACACTATTTACAGTTTAGCTTCTGATTATGATCAAGTTATAAGGTTACTGCACATGATAACTTTCCACTCTTCATTAATTATGATACACATACTGATCCGTTATCTTTTTGATTGGTATTGTCAGTCAGCTTGTGTACACTTGTATCCCGGTTGTACGCAGACGAACACGTTGTGATAAGACCAAGGAATCTCAATAAAGACTAAGGGCAGGCGCCGGTGGTATCTGGACAGTTACAGGGAGACCTTATTATCTGGTTGTTCCACTTGAAGAGATCCCGTTTGTGACCACTTATCTCATGACTGTACTGCTGTGCAAAGCCAAAAGGCAGTAACTGCTTACTTGACTGTACTGCTGTGCAAAGCCAAAAGGCAGTAACTGCTTACTTGAAAAGTAAGCAGTTACTGCCTTTTGGCTTTGCAGAGCAGTACAGTGGAACACAAGAATAACACTTTAGCGTAGTGGTCAGTAGTAATCATGGAGTTAATCGAGATTAAAGGAGTAGTCCACTGTGTACGAACAGCGGGATACATCTTTACCCATAAATCACGTACCATCCTGATTACAGAGACAGAGGCAACTGGGGTACAACTAAAACGAGAACATACATAATGGCTGTGATTGTGGAACCATTGGAGGTCATATTCATGATAATGCGGCGTAACAGTGATTATATAAATGTTCGTTTAACTGTTTAACATGACAAGATTAGAAAAAAAGCACGAGTATCTTATAACGTAACAGACAATAGTAATTGTTATACATGTAATAAATTATGATTATTTTTTACAATGATTATTTTATTATGTTACTTTTTTCATACATACACTTTCAACATCTTAATACACCATCCTGCCACTGCAGACTGATATAAAATATTAAGTATAAGCACTAAAAAGTATGATAACAGTGACTTTGGAATGCTTATGGTTATGGTACGTTTATCTATCAGAATGTTAACTGCGTGGTCGTTCTAGGCAAATTTATGAGTTGTGTTTACCGAAATAATACTCACATTGTAAAAAATGAGGCATGCATCGCGCGGGTGGCCAATCGGGACTGTTTGGCGACAGATAATAAACAAGGGGAAATGCCGTAATATAAGGGTAATGATGTAAAGAGGCGATGCATGCCGCCAACACTGGCTCAATGCTGTGCCAACATTGACACAGAACCACCAGCCAATAAGAATGAATGACCCAGAAAAGTCCACCACAGTGACTTTGCATTTTGATGCCGCAATCATGGTAAACCACCTCTAATTCGTCTTCTGCATTTTGAGCCAGCTTGAAAGTATATCCAAATAATTAAAAAGACTATTATTTGAACATGTTTAAGGGATAAATGGATATGTTACCATGGTTACAGCGGAGAGAATTGTTCCAAATACATGCGCTGTATTGAATCTTTTGTTTATTATTTTATTATACAGTGGATGTTGTCACCTGTTATATAACTTATAAGGTTTTATAATTCGGTTAGACTTCAATATTTGTGGTTCTAAACGTTGTCAAAAGGTGACCGACTTCACCTCGATGCACCACATGAGACTAGACGAACGCATTCATCCAGAGCGCAACTCATGGGAGGAAAACACATTAGAAACGATGAATAAGTTTTTGTCCATAACGATATCGTGAAAGAGTAGAAGAACGTTTGCCCCCAAGGGCGAAGAAAAGCATCACAACACCATCTTCCCTACAGCAAGGCTAGGCTTGTCGAGGTCACAGACTCACATCTTGTCTACATCAAGGCTAGGCTTGTCGAGGTCACAGACTCGCATCTTGTCCACAGCAAGACTAGGCTTCTCGAGTCTGCGACCTGTAGAAGTCTAGCCTTGCTGTAGGGAAGATGCACAGCACCAGACCACGTCCACGTGATTTCCATATTTATTGAGAGCCGGATCTCTCGTGTGAATGCTTTTCGTAACGGTCGCCTCTGGTCGTGCTGGGTTGTGTCATTGTGACAGTCTCCCATCCCCTCCTGGCCGGTCACGAGGGACGATACGATCCGGATCGCTATCTGGATCTGGATTAAATCCACACCTTGCCTTCCACGGCATGACCTGCGGCAGATGCTCCGTGTCTGCCGTATCGGTGACGGTGATACGTTGGCGTATGGCCGACCCAGCGTCGTTCGACGCTGGGCCAACTATACACCAACGTATTGTGTTTGCTTTTTTATTGCTTTTTTTGTGTTATTATTTTGCAGCAAAACATTTTTTTGCTCCTGTCAAATCCTGTTTTGATGATACAGAATTGTAATAAATTTTATTTTCACATAATTAATTTTTTGTACACCATATGAAATAATGTTTTCTTCAATATATAATTACTTTGTTCTATTTTTCAACGAACTAAATCTGCTTTAATTTCTTATTATTCTCACTTTTTTCTGCACTCAATCATGTTTCGTGATTACCATCAGCGGAATTTATTTTTTTAGCATGCCAAACCATACAAATACATATAACATAATATAACTTTACATCTGTCTCGTGGGAAAGCGTACATTAGTTTCTAGAGCTAAACGGGTTAATCCAGATTTTCTTCGGACCATGGAAAATTGACCACACCCTCTAATTGCACACATTTCTCTGACATTAGTGGCGCATCTTAATCCAATTATTAATGCCCCTGCCTTCTTCCGCAGATTTTATCTGCCATTTGGTTCGGCTCCCGGGAGATTAGGCGGGTCTATAAAAACGTTGGGCAGCGTCCATTTGTGCCGGCCGAAGGATTTGCGAATAGAAATAATGCGTTCGTTAATAGAATTTGCAGTTGAATGGTTATGATATGAATAAGCTGTGTCTATTATTATGCGTGGTAAAGCCACTAGTCACGCCCTGGCCCACCTTTGGAAAGTTATTAAAAAATAAAAAGTGAAATGCATATTCGATTCACCGGGTCAGGCTGGATTGATGCTGACCCCATCTCCGAAGACATTAACCCTTCAAGTGCTAAGCACGACTATAGTCGTTTTTTATTTGTTTTATTGGCCGATCAAATCACTGTTATTTGGAATATATATAATGTATGTTTAAACAAAGACATTAGTTGTTTTCACCTACTTGAAGTTGTGGGTCGCGGCAGCGAGACACAACTTCAAGTTGGTGAAAACTTAAATTACATTATATATAATGTATGTTTAAACAAAAACATTAATTGTCTTCACCCACTTGAAGTTGTGGGTCGCGACAGCGAGACACAACTTCAAGTGGGTGAAAACTTAAATTATTTTTTTAGAGCTATGAGGGTTACATTAAATCAACTTTGTGTGAACGTCTGGTGTCTGTTTGATAAGGTCTTGTATATCATTATTTAGAGTCCGCTGTTTTGGTATGCTGTGATAATAAGCAATTCTAATTAAATTATTTTATGTCCTATTAAGGAATATAGTCTTTCTATATTCATTGGTCCCATTAGTCATATCTCACACGATACAAATCACAATAGATGACTAGCTTTATTTCCGAGATCTTTTCCTGAGCAACACGGGAGGGACATTGGCCCAACCCCGTTTCGGTGTTGGGCCAGCATTCGCGACTCTTTCCCAGTAATAAGTCAGCACCGGGTCATGTTAGCTATGCTATATGCAACGGAACACCACTTTTCTAGTTAGGATGGTGGTATCTAGAGTTAGGTATTCTGACAATAGAAGTTGAAATTCTTCAACTCTTTGTTGGTGTACTTGGCAAGTTTCTTCTTTGTCACAACCACGAATATTAAAACCAGCTGGTTGACTTGACCTAAGTGAAATTTCTGGTACCGATGTACCGGTGACTGTTATATGTTTGTGTTACGCACGTGGAGAGCCGTGAGTCATGTACAAGGAATAATTTGTCTGGTGTAGAGGTGCAGTTTGCGACGCAATTTTGGGCAAATGCTACACAATAATAGGTTGGTGTAGCAGTTCTTCGTATGGAGAATAGTAGCTTGGCACATGCCAGTATGCTAAACTGCTACACAATTTTTCTGAAGCAAATTATTCCCTGATGTAAGCATCTTGTCATGACACCATCACACCATATACCTTGTCCAATCTCTTCATTAAACTCTGATAAACGAGACAGAATTGCCACACTGGATGTACAACCTTCTCGAGTGTGTCGACAAGGCCTAACGTTCGTTGAATGCTGATCCAACGTCAAAAACGTCAACCAACGCTAGTAAAACGTGTTTTATTCGTGAATGCGTTGTTTATAACTTATCGTGCTAGATTTTATGTTTCCCTTTACTGTTTTGTCCTCCATTAAAGGATGTACTCCATAGTATGATTGCTTGTTCCCTATAGCATGTACATGTATAGATTCCGGAATCTCAATAAATTTATTGAAATTCCTTTTTCCGAGTAATCTCGGTTATGTCAAAGAGACTTCTTGTTTGTTCAATACGGTCAAAATACATGAGCCTACTTTATATTAGAAAGTTGATGACTGATACTTGTGATGCGATTTCACTTACTATTAGTACGTTTTCTTTGTTGCTCAAAGATTACTAAGATGTTCGTATAATTGCTTTTCTTGCATGTTAACTTTGACATGTTTTATGATGATTTTTTCACGCTCAGTAACGATTATTTAGTAGTACTGTTTCATCATTCAAGTATATACTGAAGTAGGAACATATCATCAGGGCATTTGCATATAAACTTGTCGCATCTTGTAATCAGAAATAAAGTTGAGCACCGAAGTAAAAATGTGAAGGAATCCGAGACACTGTGTCGTAGTTATGCATGTTGATGGACACCAGCTGTGGAGTTAGGTGAATCCCCGCCACTGTCTGGATCCGCGTCCGTAATCCGTCAATGAGCCAGGTGATCCATTAACACTCCGCGGTCCACCGTGCGTCTGGATCTGAATACATTACTGGAAAACAAGATTATGTGCGTCTATTTTTATGTGGTATTGCAAGGAGAACATGTTGATCCGTTATTGCTTTCTGGATATGAGAGACTTCAAGTCAATACTGGCAGAGGTCCTGATTTTCTGTAGGTGTTGATCATCTTGTCTTTGTCAGTGGAGAAGTACCACACCTCCCCCGACAAAGATAAAATGCTTCTGATCTAGCTCGACTTTATGTCTGATAATACCCAACAGTGCTCAATGCAAGAGGGGTTTTTTTTTAAATCAACCAGCATTCTCAGAGATCCAATTGCGCACAGGCTCTTAAAGGGTGGACATTAGCCAGGTGGTCCAGTCTCCTGCGAGAGGATCAAAAGAAGCTCTGTCTGGACATCCAGACCCTCTAGGCCCCTGAGGCGTCGTTATATCGTCACTCACTCCCACACAGCTATAAATGTATAATCCAGAAGTGTCATCTGCAAACAACTGACTAATTCACTTTTAAAGACGACGAGTTTCTCATCGTCTTTAAAAGTAAATTAGTCAGGAGTGGAAAACCGGTGCCTTCTTGGAACGGAAGTGATTTATCACTCGGTATCTTGGGCGGAGACGGTCGTGACCATGGAAACTGTTTGTTGAGACGTCGTAATCCGCGGGCCCCGAGGCGAGGCCAGTTTATGAGGTGGAGCATCACCTGGACAAGACCTGGTTATCATCAGAAGGTTAACCGTCCGCCTGAATGGTTAATGACATCACTACTGTTTACCCGCACTCTGACAGATTGCTCGAATCCCACGTCTTTATCACTCCACTCAAGTGTGAAATGTGGTATATTCAGCTAAACCAATGCTTTTATGACAATCAGACGTTTCGCATTTTGTCGTGAAAGCTTCACGGTGATCTTGAACAGCTTTCATTTTGCTGTTGCGCGTCCAGAAGCTATACTGCTCTGCAAAGTCAAAAGGAAATATCTGCTCACTCGTCAAGTAAGCAGATACTGCCTTTTGGCTCTGCGGTATAAGTTGTTATGTGCATACTCGGTTTTATGACGGTGCACTTAAAATCGCTCCGTGGTCACGGCCTCGAACCACCTGTTTTGCTATATACATTGGCCAGCAGGCACCCACCATCACAAGTGATTGACATCTGGTTCCCGGTATTATCAGGCGAGTTACCCTCAATGCTGGTATAATGTTGGCCATCGTCGCAGACGCTGGCCCAACATTATTACAACAATTAATTATCGTATCGTGTTCGTTGGGATCTTCGGGACCGTACACCCAGCAAACAGGAGACTATGAGCCAGTGTTGTTTTAATGTTTGTCCACCGTCTGCGACGCTGGCCCAACATTAAAACAACACTGACTCAACATATCGTGTTTGCTGGTGTGGAATATGTGGCGTGAAGATTGGATATGTGGTAAAAAGATGATGTTCCTGTATATGGAATCAACCGTGTGATTAGTTGTAGAAAACAGAAAAAAAACGATTGAATAATCAAAGAGAAATTCAAGGGGGTAGCATCGTCGTTTGTCGCTAATCATTATAATTATTTTGACCCTCCTCCAACCCATCAAACAGGAGGCGTTGGCCCAATGTTGGGCTGATGTTGGGCCAGCGTCGTAGACGGTGGCCCATCGTCAGCTCAGCAATGGGTCAACGCATCGTGTTTGCTAGGATAGAGGTTTCTTTATAAATGTGGGCCAGCATCAAGACATTTGCGACGACCTAACTGTTTTACAAAATGTCAAGTTACCACGTCAATGCGAGAGGTTTAGAAATCTACTGCTCTACAAGGCCAAAATGCTGTAACTGCTTACTTTTAAAGTTGGCAGTTACGATCTTCACAGGCTTTGTATCGCAGTATAAGTCATGGCCCCCAGCTAACACGATACACTGAAACGATGTTGTTTTAATGTTGGCCCAACGTCTTCGACGCTGGCCCAACACTATTCAATGTATCGTGTTTGCTGCTACTGTATGAGGGAGAACATGACACCGATCTGATCACAGAAGTGTGATTTTTATTCGGTGTTTTGTCTTCATCATAACTCCGCATCCCGTGGCTTTGCCCCATTACCTCGGCTTGTGGAGCCAGACGGCGAAAGACACTGCCCTGTCGTCCACCGTCTTCAGTCACTTGTGATATGACGTATTTATGGCGTAGCACAGCTTGGTATCATGATTGCAGAAAAAAACATGGGGTATTCTCTGCTCATTTTTGAGTCAGAAGTGCCCAACTGAAGTGTGTTCTTTACCAGTTGTTTACTGGTTGTCTATGCATGCATTCCATAGGATATTTTTTCAATCATTTCATGCTCACTTAGGCCTACTCATTCTGACTCCGCTGCTCAGCGGGCGGGGACATCATGTGGTCCGTCCGTTGGTCTGTCCGTGTATCTGACAAAACTATTCTATAGGGAATATCCATTTTTAGGTGATTGAAGCCTGTTATGACCGAATCACTTTTATAGTTTATTATTTATGGATTGATTATGTGGAATACATATGTTGCGACACAAAATGTCCACAGACGAACACTGAATATATACTGTGGGATAATTCTCTTGTCTGTCTGTGAGAACGTTTGACAGCACATGGATGGAGTTGGCGTGTTTTTGCCCCACAATGTGTTTCTCATGCCACGGGGATGTCGGCGTTATTCCTGCCTTATTGGACTCGCCCGCCGTGTGTGATGGTATCAGCTGGGCGTCTGAAAGATTGAAAAACCGCCTCTCTTAGAACGTTTGCCGAATGGTGAAACACCGCTGCGCCAGCGTCTGAGACGCTGGCACAGCGGTGGACTAGCATTCGGCAAGCGTTCTACTTTCACACATAACAACCACTCTGCTAAACACGCTACTTCCCCATCTTTTCCACCTCTTGCGACCTGGATCCGCTGGAAAAAATCCGGATCCGCTTTTGAACCCAGAAAAAATATCTGACAGTGCAATATCATGCGATACTTTTCAGTATTCACCGACGGTCTATGGTACCTCAGTAGATTATAAATCATTATTGCTTATAAACTATTGATGTTTGAGTGACTACCACGAGGAAGATTTGGCCCATACAGTATAGATGCCTAGTTTATTTTTTAGACGGTCTTGTGGTCGACGAAGGACAGTTAACGTGTTTTTTTGCCCTGCTGTGCTCCCAGCAGCTGCTGGCAAACGCTGGCGCAACGCCGGGTCAATATCGCAGACGTTGTCACAGCATTAACCCGGCGTTTTTCATGCGTTTGGCATCGGGTGCGGTCTGCTGCCACTTGAGGTCGCTGCTGTATCTTGACCTTTGACCTGAGGACAGGGGTCCGTGACTTCTTGCTCCCGGCTGTGGTTTGGGACCTAGGCAAACAACAGTAACTGATTACTTTTCAAGGGAGCAGTTACTGCTGCCTGCCCTTGCACTGCAGTGTGGTACACTCCATTTGCAGACCAGACGTTGTCTTTCTGGTAGAACGCACCTGGAAGCTACTGGAAACGTAATGCAACCACATCGGGCAACGATTTCTTACAAAGAACAGAATAGTTTATAATGCTCCTTTTTTACCATTCAGTGTGTCATTGATATCTCATGATATTTTTTTAATATGCAATGTGAAGGAAAATCGACTTAATGAGATTTTGTGTACGTGTATGAGAGATCATTGAATCTATTCCTTGTTGAGATCAAGTAATGGATTCCTTGCAGAAATGTACCATACACAGTCACTGCGCACAGCGGTTTAGGTTACACATACAGATCATAGCCCTTGCAATTGTGTAGCACAAATATCATATCATGCCAATTAGGTAACGGTAGTGACATGGAACCGGTATGTTAATGTCATAAGAGGATCATTCCTTACTTTATGTTTTGTTTTGTCTATACGTGTGTATATCCTTCATGCCATGCACTTCTGTCTGTCAAACCCAAGGAAAATAGAATCATTCTATTTTCCACGGCAAACCAGAAAGGCAGATACTTTGCAAAGCAAAAAGGCAGTATATGCTTACTTGTAAAGTAAACAGACGCTGCCCTTTGGCTTTACAGGGCAGTTTTGTTCTCATGATGGATTTTCCATGGAAGAAACTACAGCTTCTTTTGTATTGTAGATTCTGTAGTTTTTTGGTCAGATTTGGCCTGAAGATAACACAATAACTGTGCAGTTCATTCTCGACGTCAATGTTTTTCTTATCTTATCCATGTTATCGTGGACTTCGAATATTTATTAGCCATCCAAAGAACAACAAACAAAAAACACTGTCAGAGTATTCAGTTTCAACAGATTATATCAACTTACTGTAGATTAGAAAAAAACAATTTAAATACAGAGTCAAATCTTCAAGTTGTAAAGTTCTATGATGAACTATAATTATATAGGTTGGAAAAGTTGACTCAACACGCATGTTTTCCCATTAATATATATAGGGCACCTTGTACAATCGACCTTAAAATCCGTCCCCTTCGAGTTAGAAGGTGCTAAACTGCCACTTTTCAAAAGTGGCTGTTTAGCACCTTCTAACTCCAAGGGGTCGATATAATTTATTGAGAAGGATACTTGATAAGAGAGTAATCCGGTAATGAATACTATGAAGAAAATGTCAAGTATCAAGTATCTCCATAGTTCCAATCATGTGGTTGAAAACAAACCCGCTGCTGCCTTTTGCTGCGGCGGCTGGTCTCGCGAGGTTCAATTCAAATGACCCCAAAAAACTCCCACTTCGGGTGCTCGGGTGCTCGGCGCTGGAGTCATTAGCTAAACAACACCCTTGTTTGTTCCACGACGGGTAACTCGAGTGCTTCCAAGGTGCGCCCGTGGAGGCCAGCTCTGTGCGCGAAGTCAAAAGGCGGTAGCTGCTTACTCTGCGAGTAAGCAACTACCGCCTTTTGACTTTGCAGAACAGTGCTGGGAGTAGGGTGGTGGGGGATTGGTGGATGTTGTGCCTCCTCGGGGGAAAAACGGAGGGCTTTTGTTTTCTTGCGCCGCCCTCACCCCTGTGCCACACTACCTCTCACAGTCACGGACTGATCCCACCTGGTACACGGATCACCCAGCAAACGAGAAACAATAATCCAATGCTGGGTCTATGTTGGTCCAACGTCGTAGACGGTGGATCAACATAGACCCAGCGTTGGATCAATGTTTATTGTGTGCTGGGCAGTGGTAGTACCAGTGGATGGACGGATGGCCCAGTGTTGGATTATAGCTGGGCCAACATTATAACCCTTTGTCCATTGTTATTGAACTTAAATGCTCACCAAAACTTGTGTCTCACTACCGCTGTAACACACATATATTTATCCAGCTAAAACAAACTGACAGTTTAAATAACTGATGTGTATGATTATTTTATGATTAGACAATATACCTGTTGTATAGACTTTCTTTAAATATTCAAATACAACCTATCTTGTCCAGGCATTGCTAGACCCACACGCAGAGCGGCGCTTTAGCTGTTCAGCGGCAGACGACGTGATAGTTGATGATGACAAAACCATGTGGGTGAGTGAATGCGAAGCCATCAGTCTTTTTCCTACTTTCCATCTGAAGGCTTATATTATATAGAAAGTACTTATATTAGCGAGTATCGACTCCACAGTGGTTGAAGGACTTACATGTAGATCACACTTGTATAGGCGTAGTTTTGTACGAGATACAAATTACTTAGCTTCACGTGTGTTGCTAAATGTCATGAGGAGGATGATATGAAATTACACTCGTATGTGTCCCGAGTTTTTTGTCAAATCTACCCACGCAAGTACGTGTAGGCCTATCTATATCTATAGCTGTATATAATAGGGTTCTATGGAGTTATTCATTACAATGAAATGAATGAAATACAATACCCTAGGGCTATATGGGTGGGTGTGCAAGGCGAGCTAACACGATACGTTGTACCGATGTTGTTTTAACGCCGGCCCATCGTCTGCGACGCCGACCCAATATTAAACGGGTCAACGTCAATTTGTTTTCTTCGTTATTAGCAGATGTAATTTTAGGTGGGTGCACCATAAGTGGTGACATAAATCTACTGGCGAGGACCTAATGTTGTTATAAGGTTGGGCCAGCGTCTGCGACGCTGGCGACGCTGGCCCAACCTTACGACAACATTGGGCCAACGTCTGTTTTTCTGGGGACTCGGTGTGGTGCCTATTTTTATCACGGCTCACTGTTTAGATTACACGAAAAATCAGATAAACACAGATTTTTCGTCAGTGACTGTTTTTGAAAGCAGCTCTTGTGTTTCACTCCCGCACAGTGCCGGTGTCTCGTGCAGACAGTGAGTGCACTGATGTATCAGTGAGCAAGAGCTTGTGTAGGTCGGTGCACTTGTTATGTTTTTAGACACTCTAGACTCACTGATTTATTTTCTAGCTGAAAATGCAATTAAAAAGATAACGTGGTAGTTATTATTTGTTTTTGCTTTCGTTTATTTCATTGGCCCTAGTCTTAAAATGTGTGACACCTGGGGGATCTGAGACAACATTTCTTGTTTGATGCACGGGATGCGCTCCCACTGACGGGATCCACTTGATTTTCGGATTTCCCGTGGTTCGATGACAATAAGAGAAGTAGGCCACAGATCACCCTGGGGTTACGATAACGTAATCCGTACACTTCACACTAAACATGGTACGTCACATTTATAAAACCAATGTTTTTTAACGCTGGTCCAACGTCCGCGATGTCGTGGTTTATATAAAACACATTCAACCCGGGGGATCGTCTTTACGTCAGAATCAGACGTCTGTAGACGTCAGATTCTGACGTATAAATACGGTCCCCGCACTGAGAGAATGAAAATATTTCTAACAGCCGTATACCCTTAACATTGGTATTCGAAGGAAACGGAAAGAGTTAACTAAGACATTTATGATGATTTCAGATTGAAAAAAACCCTTTTATATCCTGGTTTATAATAAAAATATTTCAGCCTTGTGAGGGTTAAGGGTTATTAACCCTTTCAAGCCTGAATTTACCATTGTCATCTTCATCCACTACAAGCCGCGAATTGCTGTCGCAATTCTCGACTTGTAGTGGATGAAGATGATTTGATGTGGTTTTAAAATTAAAGAAAATTGACATGTATTGGTAAACCAGTTTCATGAAAATTTTCGTTCTAAAAGCCTTTGTTTTAGGAAAATTAAGTATGTTTTTATGAATGTAAAATGATGCTTTAATGAATCGTGAGGGCTTAAAGGGTTAATACGCAAGTGTGATATTGGTTATACCAAGGGGGTTGATTATACACAGAGCATTAGCCAAACCAAGATTTTTACCACATACTAAATGCACTCACACTCCCCCATATTTAACACCCGTACTGTTCAAAGGCCCGGGGTGTGCAGTGCAACCTGCATGTACAGTGTATACTGTGCACATACACGATATCGTGCTCGAAAGAAACCATTGAAGTCACTCTATAAGAGTCCGACTTTGTTCAGTCACGAAATTTCCACAATCTGTTGAAAGCGACGCATCAGAGCAATATTCACTCGATGTTCAGCAGCACTCGACGATGTGCAAAAAACGCACTGGTTGTAAACGAAATCATTTTACTTCCCGACCCATTGAGAGACGGGGAATTGATCGCGGAATAACGACTCTCAAACAGTAATCCAATAGCTGTGAGTAATTGCAAAATAACGAGTACCAAGGCTCAGACAGTCACCTATTAAGGACTGGGGTGTTCTGGAGCGTAATTTCCATCCACAGCGAGCTATGAATCGCTACAGCAATTCATAGCTCGCAGTGGATGGAAATTATTTCGCAAACACTAAAATTGCACACAATTATTATCAAAATGATTCGAATGCACGCTGTCTGTCGATGCTTTCTTTAGTCGATGCTTTTTTTAGTGTCGTTTTGATTTTTTTTTTCCAGTGATATTTTTCTCTCTGGGGCTCAAAGGGTGTGCTATCTGCAGCCACCAGTTGTTGTTGTGATTGTGACGCTAACCAGTTCACGTCACTCCGCGCTCCCCTTATCACCTTATCAGAGATTTACATGTGTCCAGACCACTCGACCGGGTCTTTACACTCGGGAATCAGGCTTGTTACGCAATCCAGCAAGTCTGCAAGCTAAGTGGTTTTGGAATTGAGCCCGGTTTGGACCGGTTTGATGATTTCATGGAATATATATATATATATATGTATTTATTTATAATTTTCTTCACTGGTGTCTGGTTTAGAAACGGCTGACTGATATGAATTCAGTTGTGAATAATTATTTTGAGATTGTCAAGGGCGTTCTGTTAACATGGTTAGGACTGCTACGGTTTATTGTATAATAACGTCTAGATGTTTCACATAACTCTTCGATTAAATAGGAATACTTTCAAATTAATGAGCCTCATTTCCATGATCTCAATTTATGCAAGCAATAATTTCAAACGACATAATTTCTGTCTCAAAATTCTGAATTTTATTTCAAGGAATAAAACCATTTCCATAAAATCTTACTAAACACCAATTGGCTTAGCTACATGTATAAGTCCAGGGCAACTTGAGTTGATATTTAATACTTGTGTTGAATTTTAATACACCATTTTGACTTAAAGCAGGTCCTCAGCAAACACGAATCATTTGTATTACATTTGTACAATGTTGGACCCACGACGACGTTGTACAAATGTTATACAAATGTCTTTGTACGCTGGATGATCAGTCGTTCCGCTTCACTAATTCATAATATTTCAATCTGACGGACACCACTCCTCAGAAAGGCTTACAACCTATTATGCTCAATACATCGAATTATGACGACCCACCCACTTTTAAGTTGTTGGTGGTACAGGGCCCAGTCCTGCGGGAAATTTTCTTTGTGTAAGATAATATTTCCTGATATGAAATCACTGGCGCCAGTTACCACCGCAGTCTCCATGCTACGTGTGTGCTAAAATAACTCCCGACTCCCAAAACCACACACTCGTGTTATTTCCTCGCCTCTCTAATGACCTCACACGTGTTCCGTGTTCCCACTCTACCCCCCCCCCCCCCAACCGAGAACCCCTTCCGTCGTCCCGACCAAGGGTTCGATCAAGTGTGACCTTGGACCGAGGTTTGGTAAACATTTTGCCCTTCCTCAAACAGTGGTCGGAGCCGGCGGTTAATTTCATTCAAGTGTGGCTTTCATTGCATTCTGCGCCACCCTTCGATACCCGATTCAGGTGGAAATGTAAATTTCACCGTCCTGTCAACTGAAATTGACAGGGAACCGACGGTGAAATGTACGGTAAATTATTCCTAATATTGTCAATGAATAGTGAACTATTTTCACAATGTGTCTGACAACTTTTATAATATATTTTCTCAGATCCCCAAGAGATGAAAGTGTTAACTCTTCCCAGATGAAACTGACATTTCCACATGAGTGAAATATGATGGATTTCACGTCGTGTCATTCGTGTGTAAGCGGAGCTCACGTTACTAAACCTGTGGTCATCTGAATTCGTTAGGAATCGTAATTTTCGTAACATGCTTCACATCATTGTCTGTTCCATGGTTATCTGGTTATTGCAGGGATTTTTTTTTTTAATTCTGATATTACGGATTTTCACCTTGAAGGTTCGACTCCCATTACATCCTTATCAAAGATGTATAGATATTTCGCTAATTAACCCTTACAACGCTGAAATATGTTTGTGTAAACCATGGGGAGCAACAGGGTTTTTTTTCAATTTGAAATAATCATTTTAGTTAGCTCTATCTGCTTCATTTAGATACCTATGTTATGGGTCTACGGCTATTATCAATATTTTACTCTTTCAGTGCGGGGATCGATTGTATTCTGTGAAACGCAGTGACGTCACCGGAAACCGTTTTGAAAGGGAACTCGGTGAAAACAAAGTTATGTAAGACCCACTCCTCCATACTTCATTGTATTAGCTACCTCGGTGACAATAATGGAGGTCAAGGCTATTAAGTTTCACAGAATAGACGTCAGAATCTGACGTCTATATACGTCAGATTCTGAGGGGAAGTCGGTCCCCGCGCTGAATAGGTTAATCAGTATTGAGACGCTGATAGCACTCCTTGTCGAGAGCGGGGCTCGAACCACGAATCCCTTCTCCCTTCAAAACCAGTGATTATGTCTAGTAAACAAGTAAAAAGTATACGAAACTACCCGAACACCCGATAAATTGACCCGGTGCTGGAATAATGTTGGGCCAGCGTCGCAGACGGTGGCCCAACATTAATCCAGCACCGGGTCAACGTGTCTTGTTTGCTAGGTTTTTATTTGTCGCCGAAAAACTTGGATCAAGTAGGCCTACAACTGCGATTCGCGTTTGATCACGCCGGCGCACTCATCTAGATATTGAGTGACCACTCCATTACCACTGATTACGTGGCAACGTAATGATTATCCTGGTCAATAAAAAGGTATATTATCACTTTCATTCTAATTAAAAAGGTTTTCAACTGGACGCTGATCTGTCGGATAATTAAATGAAATGTCGATCTTTCAAAATTGGCTTGTGTATTTGAGTATGAATTACACGCAGTCTACGTTTGAGGTAATTATGAATTAGGTCCGTATTTTTTATGTTAATTTTCTTAATTTGCATCTGCGGTGAGTGGAAAAGCACAATGAAATTATGACATAGGGCTTTGATAATTTCCATTTATTTTTTTGTTGTAAGCACAAAAGCACATGAACTAAGGAAACTGGTATATTAAATCTACATTTTTGTTGTGGGCACAATAGAAACTTGAAATAATGAAGTGCCCGAGGTGTTATTGACAAGTCGTGTGAATTTCAGCCCGAGTGGTGTGATCACTGCTAAACACGACCAGCCCCCCCCGGGTGGGGAGGGGGTCAGCAGGACGCGTGCCGTGGACATCTGGGGGTGGGATCACTTCATGCGTGTGTTTGTCCACCGCGCGGATCACCGGGAGCGGCCAGCGTCCACCGGTATAATTTCCACGTGCTCGGACTATCAACCGGCCTGTCAGGTGTGTCCAGGGACTGCCAGCTGCAGGTGGGAAGGGCAAACACGAGACATTCAGCCATTGTTGGTTCAATGCTGGGCCAGGTGGGAAGAGCCGCACGGAGTCCCGCGGGTTACTATGTGGATTATCCAGATCGCCCAGGATGCCGCCGTAGGAATAGGCGATCCACATGATGCGGATTTGGACACGGCGACGTCCACCTGGTATTCTAAACCTTCGTTGATCCAGGTTTTTGTTGACACAGATAATTCAGCCTTCTTGGGATAACGAGTGGTGAATGTATACATGTAACTATAAGTATTACTTATTATCATCCAGTCGATTTTAATTCACCTTGATATGGATAATTATATAAACATATTTTTATCATGTTTATTTCGCAATTTAAATATTTGATGTAATGCAATGTTTCTCTAGCTTTGAGATGTACCCTCCACATTTGACAATGTTTCAAATTTTTATAGATCCTTTGTAAATTTTCTTTCGCGTTGGGTTTGGAATTGGGACAAGGTGAACAAAAATAATCTCAACATGTTTGCGAATTGTTGCACATCAAGAATATTAAAGACAATTCTCAAGTATATAAAAATTCGCAGATTATTAATATTATTCTCAACATAACAAATTCGTTGATACAAAAGCTACTTACTATGCTGCAATTTGCTGCAAAATATTGTTGTCATATTGACTGATTGATGTTTTTTCTCACAAAAAAGGAACGAATCACATTGATTCACTTTGTGGATTATTATTATATTCGTCAGTTGAAATCGTTGCTGTTGTTATTGACACACGTTATAGCCTTTTGAATCGTGTGAGGTGCTCTATATTACTAGCGTGAAAGGTAAAGGGCAGTATCTGCCTACTTGTAAAGTAAGTAGATACTGCCTCTTGGCTTTGCGCGACAGTATATAACAGCTAGCAAGGTAAGGATGTTGGGGGTAATGTTTACTGGTTGCGGGAAATACGGGCGCACGATTTGCCCTCTGGACCGGATATCCCCTGTTAGTACTGTATAATGCCCTCGCGACATCCGGCTACCTTCAACCACAAATGCGCACGCGCACCTTGCCCGAGACCGTTTTACAGTCTGCATTTTTACCTCTGAATAATGATAGGTGTGCGCATTGGTAAAAAGACGAATGGCCTATCGTCACTTGTAATGCCCCTAAATCCCTGTATGACAAGCTCAGAGGCGCTTCAAACCAAATCATATTTAAGAATCGTGTCCATGGTCAGTCAAAGCAAGACAAAGTTCTTGGTCAAAGTCACCAAAGTAAGAGCAACATGAGGTCAGACTATTAGGATGGGAAACAAAATGCAATGAAGTGTGTCTTTATTTTTTTGCGGAAGATGGAATACGTCTCAGCTATTCGTACTTCTGCAGGTAGGGAATTCCAGAGGTATGGAGCAACAACATAGAAAGCACGAGAACCAGCCTTGGTTTTAGGAGTGCGAGGTCGAATAAGCTCTCTAGTTCCTGAGGCACGGGTTCTTCGTTTTTCTGACAATGACAATAATTCCCGAAGGTAGACAGGCTGATTAGTATAAAGTGTTTTATATACCAAAGTGTTAATTTTGAAAACAATTGTATACTTGATTGTGAGTCAATGCAATGAATGGGAACAGGTGTTATATGGCAGAACTGAGATGTTTTGTATACATACGACTCGAGCTGATGAGTTTTGCACTCGCTGTAACTGTTTCATGTATTTGTCATCAACATTAAAAAGGAGAGAATTGCGGTAATCTAGTCGGCTGGTGATTAGGGAATTTGCAATCACTTGTGTGATGTAATGCTGCGGATTTATAAAAAAAAACGTTTACGACTTACATATCATAGGCCATAGTGGATTTGGATCCATTTTTACCGACTGTTAATCATGTTAATGCAATTCTTCGATTGGTCTAGAGCTCGCTGATCAGCGAGCTTAAGACCAGGGGTAAAACGTTCTTGTTAAGACCAATCTAAGATTTTTGACTCTTGGTAACATCCATGGGAACATTTAGAAAGTTCGGATCACATTAGAAAATCTCATCTAATCTTAACTTTTACTCATTGAACATTCAAGTTAGGATCATCTGGGAAATGTTGAACGGGCCCTCTATACTGCCGTGCAAAGGCAAAGGGCAGTATATGCTTATTTGTGAAGTAAGCAGATACTGCCTTTTGGGATTGTAGAGCAGTATAGTCAATTTGCGATTTGGGTTATCAGGATATCGCTTCTGCCAAGGAATCTGAACTTCAATGATGCTATAGCCGTGGTGGTCCAATGTCTTCTCGTATCATAGCATCTCAGTCGTGGGATACTCGGTTTGACCTCGTTGGTTCTACTTTGGATGTCCTGGGGATACTTCCACCTCAAAGACAACCATCCTGCCGATTGCCAAGCCTTATGTCGCCTCTGGAGAAATGGTCGACTGATCTTGCACGTAAAAGACAACTTACACGTATGTGCCAATCTAGAGCTTAACCCTTTGGAAATGTGAGGTTTTGCCTCTTTGCTGGCTCTTATTGATGGATGGAGAATGTTATTACAGTTCAGGCATAACATTTTTTTTATACATAAAACCACCCACATGTAGTTGTGTCTCGTAACTGCGGCCCACAACTTCCAGGTGAGTGACAATTTCTCACATTTGTTTAATTTGAGACCAAACATTTGCAAATCTTGATGTTTAAGCAAACATTTCGTTCCAAATAACAGTGATCTAATCGGCTAATAAAACGGATTAAAATGAATGTAGTCGTGCTTAGCATTTAACCCTTTAACCACCAAATTATTCAATCTGAATTTTCACCCACTTGAAGTTGTGTCTCGCTGACGCGATCCACAACTTCAAGTGAGTGAAAATTATTCAGATTTGACAAAATGGAGGTCAACTCTTTTCAAATATTGCTGATAGATGTCACATTTTATCTTTAACATGTTTAAAAGGTGGTACTTAATGTGCTAATATAAAATAAAAATCTTAATATATGCGGCACTGGCGGTTAAAGGGTTGAGCGTGTTATCATCGATTCCAACCACCCATGACTCTTTTTGAATACAATAAGAAAGCATAATTTACGCTTGGGGAAACATCATGTCATGCCACACAAAACATTTATTAATATGACAGAATGTTTCACAGATAAGGTGAGCGGGGGGGGGGGGGTAGGTATCATACGATAATCACGTGTTTTGTATGTTACCGGAGGCCGTGGGTGGGCAAGCTACCCAGCAGACACAAGACGTTGAATCAATGTCGTTTTAACGATGGTCCACCGTCTACGACTTTGGTCCAACCTTAAAGCTCGTCGCATCGTGTGAATGGTCCAGTGCCGAAATCACCGCCAGTGCAAAGAAACACCGAGTGAACGTGTGTTCAGCCGTGCAAAGCCAGAAGGGCGTAATTGCTTACTTTTCAAGTAAGCAATTACTGTCTTCTGCCGTATTAAGCCAAAAGGACGTAACTGCTGACGTGAAAAGTAAGCAGTTACTGCCTTTTGGCTTTGCAGATGGGCATATTGAATGAGCGTATTGTCAGCATTGTCACCGTCGCGCTGTTCATATTTGTACGCTGAACGCGTTAAGTCCGTGTATGTGCCAACCGTCTGAAAAATCCTGCCCCGCAGGCCAGCGTTGATCCAATGCCAGGCCAACATCAAAGACGCTTTCCCGGCATTGGATCAACGCTGGATGACTCATTCCGAGTGCGTGTTGGCTGTCTGGGGACGCATCGGTTGCCAATAAAGCTAATATTTAGACGATTAATAAAGCACAAGTTATGAGAGGGACACGGCGCTTGCCAACTTCCACCCCTTCATGAACTCATAATCATTCTATTTCTGAGCTATATCGCGGTGCCAATGGTGCCGTGGCGACTATTAACCCTTTAACCGCCGGTGCCGCATATATTTGGGTTTTCATTTTTTATTAGCCCATGAAGTACCACATTTTAAATATGTTAAAGATAAAATGTGACATCAAACAGTAATATTTGAAAAGAGTTGACCTCCATTTTGTCAAATCTGAATAATTTTCACTCACTTGAAGTTGTGGATCGCGTCAGCGAGACACAACTTCAAGTGGGTGAAAATTCAAATTGAATAATTTGGCGCTTAAAGGGTTAACCTTTCAGCGTGGGGACGGTCTTGCTCTGAAAGAATAAACAGTTTATAATGGCCGTATACCCGTAACATACACATCCATGTAGGTATTCAAATGGAGCGGAAAGAGGTAACTAAGATATTTATGATGATTTCAAATTGAATTCAGATTAAAAATTCATGGCAACATACTCAAGTGTAAACTCTCATATATGAGACTTTACATGTATACATATGTTTGGAAGAGAGCTATATTTAACTACTGGGGTGACATTGTTATTACTGGGTCCTCGTTGAAAGTTTCTCAGCAAAATCCAGATGTTCAAACAAATCTGGGGCAATTCACACCAGACATCGCCCCCTGCCCACCAGAACGCTACGGTTGACATTGACGTTTTAGTAATGCAATGCAAATAGCAGCAACTGCTCGCTTGAAAAGAAAGCAGTTACTGTGGTTCACATTTGCAAAGACAAACAACAGTAACTGCTTACTTTTAAAGTAAGCAGTTGCTGTTGTTTGCCTTTGCTCGACAAAATAGTGTAATAGGGATATTTAGAAAGGTTTCTCTTCCGCAAGACTGATTGGGTTACTGAGCAAACTGTTTAGGTTTCTGGGGTCACGATCCCCACGAGGTCGACCGCGCAGGAAGTAATGCATCTACGCGCATGCGCACGCGAGAGACGTTTTCAAGGTTATAACATAGATTACGTGAGGCGATCATCTCGACCTGAAATAAGCCGTGCCTTCGGGTGGCCGTTTATCAGGGGTGACCGTTATCGCGGTGAGAAAAAAACGACCTTGCCACTGGCGTTTCTTTGTGTATTGTGTAATGGGAAAGGTCACCTTGAGACCTTGCTGGAGGAAACACCACCCTAGGATAAAGATGTCAGGATTTTATGAAATATGCAAGTATGAAACTCTCCCAGTATGGCCTGTAACGGCGAGAGTGAAGTGCTGATGAGGAAGTCACAAAGTTTTCAGAAATGTTTACAATGACAATTTGATGATAGGTTTCGCAAAGTGGATGATTGTTGCAGTTATATTATTTTAAATGTAACGAGAGATTGACTATAGTTTAGGAATCCTCAATACTTCATTCACCTTTAACACCACACTGCTGCTACATACGCCAAATGGGCGTGATCAGATGAACGTTCAGAGCCTTCTATTTTGATCGTTTATCATTTTATATAGCTTTTGGAGTAGACGGTGGTCCAACATTAAACAATAGAGTTAACAAGAACTTTATATAAAGTTCTTGGAGTTATTAACCAACGCGAGGTCAACAAATTCATCCTACTGCAGCCTTTTACCGTTACACTCAAAGAACGAATATCCATTGCTGAAGACTACAGGGTGATACTTGTTGGGTTTTCCTCTGCAGCCTTACCTCACGCTGGCTTAGCACGAGTCAAAATAGGCCAATGTTGTTGGTGTTTTTTTCTCACTCCCATAGGGTCTCTCTTTAGGGCTGTAAACGGGATGACTGTTTTGTTCCTTCCAGCAACACACACGACTTGGACTTTATTTCAACGTTTTTGTGTGCAATAATCATTTTATTTGTAGTATACATTTGCAGAACATGTGAAAAGTTAAACTGTTTTTTTTTGTATATCTGTCGAAAACAATTACCTCTTATTACATTATACTTGTACATTCAATAACAGTGTTTTTTTCAGTAATACTTTTTAGTAGGTTTATTCAATACATTAATGTCAAGCACCATAATACATATATATAGGCATACTCATGGCAAGTACATAATTATAGAGCATGCATGGTAAATATAATCCTGCTCCGCGTTTCAGTTTTTATCGAGCTTCGGCGTACATGGATTAATTGGTCAGAATTGATTTCACCAGTTTCTCCGGTGGAAACTTTTTTATTTTTATAGCCGTCTCTGTCAAGAGGACGAATGCGTTGTTTTTGAGTGTGTGTACACATATCGTTCTGCAATACATTGAAGCTAATTATCATGTATATCGCATGTATTGTGTAACATGATATGGTTGTGTTCAGAAAGTAACTTGTTCTGCCGTGCAAAGCCAAAAGGCAGTAACTGCTTACTTTGCAAGTTAGCAGTTAATGCCTTCTGGTATTGCAGAGCAGTGTTGTCCTCTGTAGGGCCCGTATATTCTCGTACAAGTTACGATATATCGTAGGCTTCTGATTGGTCGAGATGGTCAGCTCGACCAATCAGAAGCCTACGATATATCGTAACTTGTACGTGGTCTATAAGTAACCCATACTTCTGTTTATCTTGCTTCTGTCGTTGGTTGCGCAGTCTAGACAAAATGATCATTAGAGAACAGCAAGCTGACAGGGCTGTTAATTTTCCTTGTGTTTTGTTTGGACTGTGGCTCGTACATTTTACCTAAGCCTCCGCCCCTCCGTGCCCGCTCCAACGCGGGGTCGCCTTATCGCTTCCTCTCCATTTAACCTATTATCGCTCGGCAGGCAGGCAAGCTTTTTTCGCCCGCAAAAGGGCAACTGGTCGTCCGGCTGGCTTAGCCACGGGTCACTGGTCTGATGGCTGCGCGGACAGCGTCCCGAGATCCAGGCAGAATAATGATGTGCGACAAGGTCTGGTGAATATAATCGACCGCTGCTTATCACCTGGGTTCGCGTTTTGGGATTTTGCGCCGCCACCGCGAAAATTGCAAAATTCATTTATACAGATGTAGCATGTGTCTGGATCGCAGAGGTTGTCCTGTTGAGCTTATTAGTCCCGGGACACGACAGTGTAGAGGTCCGAGTCACGCGATGTATATAAGGACTAAACTAACCTCTAACTCCACTGACGTAATATTGTGTGTCCCGCAAAAACCACAACGGGGTGGCAATACGTGCAAGAGACAAGTACCCGGCAAACACGAGACATAGACCCATTGCTGGATCAATGTTGGTCCAACGTGGACCAACATTGATCCAACATTGGGTCGATGTCTCGTGTTTGCTTGGATAGACAAGTCCGGGGACCTGTTTTGCCGTGCAAAGTCAAGAGGCAGTATCTGCTCACTTTACAGGTAAGCAGATATTGTCTTTTAGGCTTTGCAGAGCGGTGTTCCACGGAAGTCTTATCTTGTTGTCTTAGATATGTGACGGTGTCGAAGTGGTGTGAGAGAGGGGACCCCTCCTGGAAAACTAACGAGCACCGGCTCTGGATAGCGTTATGTGACGGCAGATTTCTCGGCCCGGGCGTCTGGCTGAGAATGTGAGACCTCCGCAGTTGGAGGCCGGGTCTGTCGCAGGCATCTCAGCCGGCGGGCGCTGCTTCTGCAGCTGGGAGAAATTGCATCTTATTCCTCGGTGGACACTTCCCAGGGGGTGTCGTGGGAGATGTTTTCCCTCTGAGGGTTCGTTCTCACGTTCACTGTCTGCCGCGGCTGCCGCGGGAGGCATGGCTCTGTTTGTGAGAATATCAGCTAAATTCTCCTGCATGGTAAGACTATCTTCACTACAGCAAGACTTGTCTTCACAAGGTTGCTGGCGGCCTCGTGAAGTCAAGCCTTGGTGTAGGTTTCAAATTTTAAATATTTCATATTTGTTTCAATTTGATCGGCAGTTAATAATGTGGCGCTTAGACATGGAATAATATGCCAAGCAGACACAAACAAGCAATTAGGCCTATACTAATACTGTTCATCTGGCATAAGGCTGTATGAGTTGTTTGAGCTGCGTGGTGTCACCTTTATCAGGGGCATATGCCTCTTTGAAGACTGATGAGGATTTTATGGTGACACTGTCTATTGGGATGTGTATTATTTTATGTATCGTGACAATGTTATACCTACAGGTATTGTCAACCTTTCGTGACCTCTCTGTCATCTATGACAGAGAGGTCACGAAAGGTTGGCGATACCTGTAGGTATAACATTGTCACGATACATGATACAGTACACATCCCAATAGACAGTGAGTATGCATATAGGCATACTCACATTGCTTGCCTGGGGACATGGCCAACCAAGGTGACTAAAGCTTTTTGTCAAATAAACATATCATTGGTATTTTTTAATGTTAGGTTTAACGTTATTTTAATATTATTAAACTGTTGTGAGTGTGTTATTTAATCGAGAATAATCACTGTTTATCATGTTTAGATAAATATAAATGTATATTTCGTTCTCGGGGATATTTGTGACATATAGTGTCATATTTGGGATTTTTAAATATTGTTTTATCCCTTTTTAGTTTTAGAACCGCCAAAGGGATTGATCAATGTATACAATATTCATTTATTTTTGGAAAACATTATTAGATTAATATTACTTTTATTATATGTATCTCAAAGCATCATATAGCATAGCATATTATAATCTATCAATGTGTGTCATATTGCGTATAGCTGAGCAGTATGTTAACAAAATGATGGCGTTCTCATCCCAGACATTTTGAGACTTCCATGACATATTACTCAGTCTAGTTCCAATGATTAATCATTGCATGCATGGATAATTCATTCTCTCTATTACTTCTGAGCTATTATTCTAACATTTTTCTCTCCTTTTTTCACCCAGTTTCTTCTATTTCTCAACCGATATATCCACCTGATCTATGATAACAACATTTCGGTTGACTGTTTCACAACAAACATCCACAGTGTTCAGCGGGCACCAGACGCAAATAGACCGTGTTGAAAATATTGTATTTCTCCCGGAGGGGCTGTTCTGGATCAGTTGATCCGGATCCAAGGGAACGCGATGAGACAGGATGCGTGTTATGAGTCCGCCCACCTGGCGAGGTACCACGTCAAGTACCACGCTGTTTCACCTGCTGCTGTACGCCCCGATGGCGTCTCTGGCACAAAGTCGGCTCGATGCTAGCCGATGTCTGCGACATCGGCCCAGCATCGAGCCGGCTTTGTGCCAGTTTCCCTGTGACCCCGATCCAGATGCCGTCTGGATTAGTCCCGTCAACGATGACGGATGGAAGCATTTGGCAGCAGACGGCATCCGGCGATCAGGTGGAACTGTGAAAATAGCCGCCCATTGCCGGGAGACTTGCTCGACTTGAGGAATCGTCGTGAGCAATGGTTGAGCAAACGAGCGTAATGCATTGCTCAATTTAACTCGTGGTTGAACACTGTGCGACTTCTTTGTCCTGGTTTAGGTCTGGCTTTGCAGTCAAATTCTCATGCACGATCTTTCAGTTCAAATCACCCACTCGAAGTGTCGCGTCCGATCTGCATAAAAATATATTTGATAACGCATCAATGGTACGACAATGAACATTTTATTCAGTGGTAACTAATTTTCAAGAAGCTGTTTTATTTACTTTCAACTAAATTGTTCAGATACATGTATAATTAAACATGGAAGATGTCAATTTGATATTTAGTTCATTACTACACGT
This sequence comes from Flabesymbios commensalis, assembly GCA_964017125.1. Lineage (NCBI taxonomy): Eukaryota > Metazoa > Annelida > Polychaeta > Terebellida > Flabelligeridae > Flabesymbios > Flabesymbios commensalis. The sequence goes on from OZ024910.1 coordinate 54,349,945, forward strand.
ACACTTTGGACTACATGGTCAATAAATGTGACCCGCCATGCGGGCTTTTTTTGCAATTATTTATGATGTCATTTGAAATTTAAGTTCAATGATTATATAACCATGATAACTAGATTTACAGGAATGATATATGACTTATAAAATCAACTAAAAAAATGAAATTTTTTAGGCTACTAACCTTTTCGTGTGGCAAGTCAGAAATATTTTATAAATGCATTTCCCCCCTAATGAAATATTTCAAGATAAAGTCTTTGCTCGGTGTCTACTAGGCTATCTACACTGCCGTGTGAAACTCAAAGACAGTATCTGGGTACTTTACAAGTGAGCATTATACTGCCTTAAATTAACTTCGGTGAGCAGTACAGTCTGGTTCGCATTAACAGGTCATCTGTTTTTTTTTTGGAATCGATCTGCTCATACACATCTGAAGCAGTGAAATTGTTCTAATATAGGCCCCATCACTATGAGAGAGACGGTGCAGGATTAACAATATTCCGTCGCCTCGGAGCTAAATGATCCTATCTGACACTCGTCAGAGTGGCAGATAGGATCATTTAGCTCCGAGGCGACGATTTATGATGGGCCAATATCTCAGACCTTGTATCCAAATTAGACCGATGGTTCACCATTCATTACTTATGAATGCGAGTCGCATTCATAAGTAATGAAAGGTGAACCATTGGTCTAATTTGGAAGAGTGAAAAACAAAGGAATGGAGATCTACAAATTATGTTTCGCAAGATTAGCCAACGTGTGCTCAACTAGGCTAGCATCAAGATATTTTCTTTCTAGGACAATAAGTCCCAGTTTCATTTTCATTATAGACTGTTTTCGCCGATTTCGAATCCTAAAAATGTTACAGTGATGTCTTAAAATAGCCTCAGAGACTTCCTGTGTTTTCCGGCGAAACGAACAAAAAACACATTTATTGCACGCAAGTGTTGACGGGACAGGTGTTCTGGATCATTGACTGTGCCGCGGCGTATCCAGACAACAAATGCATTGGCCCAGCGTTGGCTCAATATTGTGCCAACGTCCCTGACGTTGGCCCAATATTGAGCCATCGCTAGGCTAAGATTTTGCGGGGAATTGCGTTTCTTTGACAGAATTATAGACTCTGCTCACGTCTCGGTGCCGGTGTCACTGTGTGTTAGTCCTGTCTGTCATCGGGATTAACCCTTTCAACGCTGAGTTATTTTTTCTTTAAAACATGAAAACTAAAGCTTTTTTCATCATAAATGTCATTATCAGCTCTTTCCGGCTTATTTGAATACCTAAATTATGTTCTGGGTCTACGGTCATTATAAATACATTTTAATTCTTTCAGCGCGGGGATCGTCTTTAAGAATCTGACATCTACAGACGGCTGATTCTGACTCATAAAGACGGTTCCCGCGCTGAATAGGTTAAGCTGGGCGGAAGGGGGGTGTAAATTGCGCATTTCCCGGTGTGTTTCCTGACCTATATAGTATATATATACGTATCACATGTATATAGTGTACACACGTGCTGCTGTGGAATGGAATTCATTGAGTTTTGGTCCCCTTTTTGATACAATGTACTTATGCGTGTGTTTGCTAGGGTCTGGCTGTGTATTTTTAGGAATATTTGACTGCTGCTTCTGTAAACTGGCGCCCTGTTTACATAATCACTGATAAAATGTGTCATGGAATGTAGAAAGACTGCGTGTATTATTCTAAGTCCTGATTGCTCTTCTTTTCATAAAAAAAATCGCGAGTTTTAAAAAAAAAAATGTTTTGAAAAACCTTAGTTATTATTACAATAATGAATGCACATGCATTGAAATGCTTGAGGTTTTTTTTATACAATATACATATCCATGGCACTATAATATCTAACTACGGTAAAACGGGGGTTCCATTTTCAGATTTATAAGTAGATTTTTTGTTCTGGTATCTGAGAGCAATAGCTCTCAGATACCAGAACAAAAAATCTACTTATAAATCTGAAAATAGAACCCCCTTCCCCCAACACTCACAAAAACATGATTACACCACTCGACATGTTCCACCAGCCTATTCCAACACGATACTTAAGACATTGACGCAATGTTGGTTTAATGTTGGGCCAGCGTCGCAGACAAACATTGGTATTTGCTGGGATAGCAGGTTGATCTGATCAATATCAGAAATCTAGCAATAAGCCAACATCAAAGTCGCAGCCACGATGGTGAGCAGACGTTTCGCCCCGGGATAGATTTATTATTGTATATATCCAGATATTAGCGTGTTTTTCGTTCTTTTGTAGTCGTCTTGCATGACATTCATTGAAGCAACGAAAAGAAATGAATGAGGTTTTAGATAAAAGCAAGTAATTCCCTTGATCAATGCAACACCATCTGACTGTATGACTCCATTACCAGATTAACCCTTAGCGCGCTAAATTAAATATTTTAAATTGTCACACTCTTGAATTTGTGTCTCGCTACCGCGACCCATAACTTTATGTGGGCGAAAATGACTCATATTTGTGTTAATTTGAGACAAATCATTTGCGAATCATTTTAATTCCCCGATTGATTAACAGAGAAATATTCGATCGGCTGATAAAATGGATTAAAAACGAATATCTGAATATAGTCGTGCTTTACTGGTGTAAGGGTTTACTGTTAGCCCTTACAGCGCGGGGGTCGACTTTAGACGTCAGAATCTGACGTCTGTAGACGTCATATTTTGACGTCTAATTCTGACATCTAAAGTCGATCCCCACACTTTAAGAATAAAAATATTTCTAATGGCCGTAGACCCATAACATAAGCAGATACTCTCTTCTGTCTTTGCACGGCAGTAATGTGAGTTTTTGAATGACACAGTCATGGAACCAAGGAATCAGATGGCACACACATCTGGTGGGAGACGATGACCAGGTGACACCGGATCAACTTGATCTCTGCTGAGATTTCACCATCGACTGTCTCGCGTGTCATGGCATAACTAGCAGGCAAATTCAGCGTGGATTAACCCAATGCTGATCCAATGTGGGCCAACGTCGAAGACATTGGCCCAGCATTGAATCGGCATTGGGCTGCCGTTATGTGTCATTGTTTTTGTGTGTTTTTTACCTGAGTACCTGCGGTTATGCCCCCATGACATGTTAGACCAGGTTACAACAGGTCGATCTGATAAGAAATCTCTGACTTGACTTGACTTTGCCTTGACTTTGATAAGAAGTCTCAGGTTCCAATGCTGCACTCCTTACCCCCGACACAAGACTATGACGATCCATTGGCCCACAGTTGGTTCAGTCAAATGTTGGTGAATATCACGATTATCTAAGTTAAGTGGTGTTTAATGGTATACTCCCACTCCCTCAGCGATTAAATGATTGTCGTGTTTTTCTGTGTTTTAATGCACTTAACTCCCTGTCACCGATAAGCACAGCTATATAGTCAATTTCAAGCTAATCTGTTTAGCAAATTTTATATCCTAGTTATCAGGAATGAATTGTATGTTTGAACATCAAGATTCAAAAATGTTCGCTCTTAAAATTAAAAAAAATAACGAGTAATTACCACCCACTTGAATTTGTGGGTCGCGGTACCGAGAAAACATTGAGATATTGACCGTAGATGACCAACACTGATGTGACCAAGGAAAATAGAATCTGATTCTATTTTCCCTGATGTGACATAGGCTCACTGTCATATATCATGTATATGTTTGTTGTCGTCAATAAAATAACTATATCTAATGAGTGATATATGCGCAGCGACCATGATTGTATCATTTCGTAGTTTCATTGTCACGTTCTCAGTAATTATTGATTCAGCTACCATCATAAACAGTATCGTTTTATATACAACGACGTTCCCTATGCCACGTACGCCCAAAATTATACATAAAAATTTTGTTTTGTGTTAAATGCTGTCTCCGGGCCACCAAGTATCAAGTAATTAAGAGCCGTTTTCTGAGAACGTTCGGCGACCGCAATGTCGCAGAAATAGGATCTGATAAACCACAAAAGAAATACTCTAGCATTCCCACCACCCACGTTTACTTCAACATAACCCATCAAGTGCTAATCGTGTGTTAACATGTGAACCCTAGCCTACAACGCTGCAATAGTTTTGTTTAAAATTAAATGAAATGAATCGGGCTTTAGGCCACCTTTGTGCACATATAGGCTAAACTGGGCCAGGAGAACCTCCTGAGGATGGTGAGATGATTGGGATGACACTGTCCTCCAGACACAGGATTCGTAATTCGAGCCCTGGCGGTCTGGGGCCGAGCACGCTACCTCTCGGTCACGGAGGCTCCCCACAATACTAACTTTCACACATTGATGGGGAAGAAACAATTTTGTTTCTTTCAAACCACCGAGACCGGGAACCGAACCCCGGACTCTGGCGTGAAAGGCAGCGGTGCTAACCACTACCCTAGGGCCCCCGCCCAGTTTTGTTTAGACCATGGCGGAAACAAAATGATTTCCATTTGAAATCATCGCAAATGTCTTCGTCAGCTCTTTCCATATACTGGTATATGTTATGGGTCTATAGTCATTATAGATGTTTCAATTCTTTCAGTGCGGAAACCTATAATAGACGTCATATTCTGACGTTTGAATACGGTCCACGTGCTGAAAGGGTTATTATTTGAACAGATTCTGAGCATTTAAAGCGAACGTTTTTGGAAGTGAAACAAATAGAAATTAGCAATTCTATCCATTTTTGGCATATATGTAATCTACATTCACCACCGCGAGCTACAGCTTCCGGGGGATGTAATTTCAACATGATGATTCTAGTCCTCAAAACAGAAATTTGAACTCTCATTTTAGCTAAAATTTTCATTCACTTGAAGTTGAGACACTTCAAGTGGATGAAAATATTTAAATTTGTCAATCTGAAGGCCATGTCCGGGAATTTGTGGGTGTAGAGGATCAGTTTGCTACACAATTGGGGCAAATGTTGGCGTAGCAGATTTTTCATTAAAAATGGTACCTTGGCACATGTGTACGGTTGCTAACTGCTAAACCGCAACACAATTTTTCTGGAACAAATGATTCCCTGCAGATATTTTTAGTCTGATCGAAGACATATTTCACATTCAAAATGTCATTAAAAACGATTGTAGTTGTGATTGGCGCTTATAGAGTTAACGCTAATATTTCAGTGAACCGTGAACAGAGGGCGTCACAGTTCCTATGTGCAATGACACAACATGTGGAGTGAACCTGCATTTATTTTTCACTGCTGGGGGTAACTTTTAGGTGGCAATTTACCCCGACGTTAACCTTCATCTAGATTACTGTAAATTGCAGTGGATTGTAATATAATAAACCCCGGCATGTATTCTATGCTGGATATGGGTAAAAATTATTGCAGATTTATGGAATTCGTTTTTTTCATTCAGCCACTTGATCATGTAATGCATTGTATGATAAATCAGACTGCTAGGATTTTAATGTGTAATTTTCTTAAATCTTTTCCAATTTATAATTTATGATTGCGCTAAAAATTAACTTATAAAGAGACTACTTGATGGACGTTTTACATATAGCCACAGTAAAATGTCTTAGGATTGCATTCAAATCCACTATTGAATACCACAGATCTGGTAATATTCGCGAGGTTTTAATTTTCGCGAATTTCGCGCGTTCCCAATAATAGTGATTTATTCGCAAATAAAGCAACTTGAAAAGACTTAGTGCCTAAAGGGTTACTACTAGATCCATTAACCATTTAACCGCCAAATTATTCAATTTGAATTTTCACCCACTTGAAGTTATGTATCGCTGACGCGATCCACAACTTCAAGTGAGTGAAAATTATTCGGATTTGACAACATGGAGGTCAACTGTTTTCAAATCTTGCTGGTTGATGTCATATTTTATCTTTAACATTTAAAAGGTGGTACTTAATGTGCCAATGAAAAATGAAAACCCGAATATATGTGGCACCGGCGTTTAAAGAGTTAAAGTACCAGGCGCCACTTGGTGCTATCACAGCTCATCTAGATGCAATCAACTCCTTGTATTGATGTAATATCAGGGACCCTATTCAGCAGATGTCTGCACAGGATAAATGAAATTGAATTCTATCTGTTTAAATCTCGGGCTGTCGGCGCCTCCAGCTGAAATATACATTTCGTCAATTTCATATGACATTCTATCATGTCTATGGTGAAATACATATTCTATCTGTTTAAATACATGTATGTCAGAAATATACATGGGAAATTGACGAACTGTATATTTCAACGGGAATATACATTTCGTCAATTTTCTATGGATTTTTATGCTGTAATAATACATATTGTATTCGTCGATTCATTTTGTCCAAATAAGTTTTTAAATGACATTGTGACTGCGATTCCAGCCGCACTGTCATTGAAAGTCGACACTGACGCCATGATGTATACACCTGAATATAGATTCCACCTATATATAGATTTTTGATACCATCGACAGCGACGCCAATTCTATATCACCTCATGTTACACAGCAAACGGGCACGTTCTATATAAGGATATAACCTCACTGGTTCTATGCTCATCAGTAAAACATAACATACACACATGTATCAATGAATAGATAAAAGTCTTTATTAGCTGCGAGGTGCAAACTATTTTTGCAATTTAAACCTTATTCAACTGCGTAGACAAACCGCTTTTCTACGTATACCCCGCCTGCCATCGAGACATTTCTATTTGCATTTGATATTACTCGGTAAGCATGATAAATTGACCTGATGTTGGCCTAATGTTGGGCCGACGTCGGCCCAACATTAGCCCAACATCGGATCAATGTCCCACATTTACATTCGGTATTACCCGGGCTCTGCTGGGGGTCTGGCCTGATTTAGGCACGTGTCAATTTCCACCTGTCACTTTCAGCCTGTTCTTTTCCGCAGCGTGAAATTGACTATTATCTCAGAGGGATGCGCAGACATACCACTGCTTACATACTTCTTCAGATCGTGGCCCGGTGATTTTTGTCGTTTCCAATTTCCAATCTTGAAAGGGCAGTGTTTTTACCATCGGTTGTTTCCGGTTAGTGGACTTTAAGAGCATTTTTTGTCTTCTCTGGCATGTCGAATGCAAGCATTCTCGTTAGGTATAATACATTAGACATATCATCTCATGCACATAATTATAACAATAAATCTTTTCTGCTGAAGAACTGGTTTTAGTTGACGACTGGTTGTTTCTGTTGATATTTGACCGCTCGTGACTGGCGACTGTTTAACCGCTAAAACTCTGAAATATTTTTGTCTAAACCATGGAGACCAAAGGGATTTTTTCAGTTTGAAATCATCATAAATGTCTTAGTCAGCTCTTTCCGCTTTACTTGAATACCTATGTTATGGATCTACGGCTATTATTTTTTTTAAATTCTTTCATTGTGGGAACCGTCTTTAGACGTCATAGAGGGGGACGTACGTGTCGCATTGGTAGAGCGCCTAACTGCCAGGCCAGTCATGTATCAGTCCCGGGTTCGAATCCGGCTGACCCTGCGTGAGTTTTTCAGAGAAATATCCTTGTTTCTCCGCTCTCAATGTGACTAGGTGATCACGCTAGTGACGGCTTTGTCTCCTTTATAGTATCTATAGGAGGCTGTTGGCCAAATTCAACTGTATAGCTGCACAGTCATGCGAAATCAAAAACAGCAGTAACTGCTTGCTTGAAAAGAAAGCAGTTACTGCTGTTTGGATTTGCGGTAACTACTTACTCGAAAAGTATAAAGCAGTTAAGTATTGTTGTTGACTTGACAAGCCAATACATAATACATGCACACACAAGACATTCAAAGAGGACAGGTTCAAATTTCGGTTAGGCTATATATATTATTTTTCCAGACCACTCCACCACTTAATCAACCTCAATAGTCGGCGTGACTTCCAACGCGTGTGCACAATTTCACGACAGAGTGCCATTTAAAAAAAAAAAGTTTAAGTAGATGAACACACTTGTACCTGTCTGTGACGGTATAGACGTCTATGGCCAAGCGACACTGGCCCAGCGCCGCCTCAAAGTCGGACCAACGTGATACGTTGGCCCGACTTTGAACCGGCGTCGGGCTGTGTCTAATTTTTTTCGGTTGTATTTTTTGCTTGAGTGGTTTGTCACTTATAATTGTAAGCAACTCAGCACTCAAGTGTCATATATTTGGCACGTAGACATAGGGTTCCTTACTCGATGGCTATGTGGCTGGCCGCTCTTCACATGGCTGTCCTTCAATCAAGCCCAGAGAGCTTCAGCTAACCCCCCTTTATGGGTTTTTTTACTCTGCACTCTTGTTGTATCTTCCCCACAGCAAGGCCAGGCTTCTCGAGGGCGCAGATTGGTCTGCGATCTCGAGAAGCCTGGCCTTGTTGCAGGGAAGATTTTTGTTGTGGATCTCTTCTAGGCAGATGTTGACTCCCGCGACCGCGACACGAACCAGTGGCGCTTACGACATTTTAATTCCATCATGATGCTGACATACCCTTTTAGTCTCAAATAAGAACCCTTGTCCTGCAGAATTGTCAGTTAGAAGATTTCGTAATTTCCAGCTTTAAATGACGAAAAATATTTCTATTTACGAAAAAGAGACATTATTTTGTCAAATTGAATTACATACTTGACTGAACATCTGTCGCACACTAGTTTCAATCAATTTTAGTGTAAGAACATTAAACTTGATTAAAAATACTGTTAAAACCTGCTTGAAACCATTTTATACGAGCCAACATAAGATAGGTCAGAATGCACTTTTTGTTTGCTGCAGATAGTATTTCATGTACTGTATTTAGCGCATGTCATCTCTGCAGACTTTGAAACGATCATACAAAGTCTGACCTGTTTTCCAATTAAAAACTCCAGTGGAGCTGTTGTAATATAAAACATATTCTCATACTTATAAAGGCCATGGTGTAATAATGCTCTAGTTAACCTATTTGTATTCTTGCTGTTATATGTCTTTGTAATAATGATTTTATTGGGCTGCTATAGTTTATTTAGAAGCCAATCAAACACAAACGACGCACATGATTTTCATGTAGTGATTAACCTGTGCGGAGAGGGGGATGACCTTTTTCCATTCTGAAAGGTTTCTTCAGCCAGCCTCAGCCAGCCAGCCAGCCAGCCAGCCAGCCAGCCAGCCAGCCAGCCAGCCAGCCAGCCAGCCAGCCAGCCAGCCAGCCAGCCAGCCAGCCAGCCAGCCAGCCAGCCAGCCAGCCAGTCAGTCAGTCAGTCAGTCAGTCAGTCAAGGGATTATTAGTCCTTCGAGTAACTGGACTCTATGCACACGGACACAGACAATCCTCGTGTGGAGTGCACGGCTCCGGTTTGTGGACGCGTTTTTCGCACAGGCTGCGACGGATTTGATCCCTCGAATTGGTTGCGATGGAGGCGTCCACCAATCAGAGTCCCTCTATCAGGACCACTTCTTCTGGGAACTATTCACAGCCGTTATTATCATTCACTTAAATAAAAGAAGGGGTGGGCATAATGGCAATATTTGAACTGTCGATCAGCTGAGAAGTGTTATCCCCGTGCTGCCAATCCCTCCGTGCAGGAGCTCTTCTGGCAATCCAGCCTGCAATACAAGAGACAATTCCCCAGCGTTGCCCGCGTGCCGGGCCAGCGTCGAAGACGTTGGCCCGTCACCCAGGCAACGCTTGCAGAATGTCTTCAAATACCAGACAATGCAGGGCAACCTATGTGACTGAGGAAGCTCTCTGTTATTGGAATGTCCCTCTCGTATGTTGACAGTCGCAAATTGATGCGGTCACTGCTCTGCGGTTCTCCACCATTCTCTGTGGTCCTTTGATGGGCCTCGTCCCCATTACCCTAGAAAAACAAAAATTGCTCGCGGAATACTGGCTTTATCGGCTGATAGATTAGCCTGACAATGGACTGTTTTTATTGTGTTCTTTGCCGTTGCTGAAGTCTAGATGGAATTTTCTCGTTTCTCTGAGAGCTTATAAATATAACTTTATGTGGCAAACCGATACAGGGGTTGTTCTATGCATTTATAGATGTAGATAGATATAGCAACGGAACACTAATCATTTTAGAACAATGCGGGTTTTTCAGTTTCACTGATATTCCAAGGAAACTATGGAGGCATAATAATTATTGTTTTATTTGTTAATTCGAGTACTGTGAATTCGCCTGGCAACATCTTCTCCGTTGTTCTGTTTTGTGATTTTGATGCTAATTTGCATTCAGATTGTTTTTGCGATCTTTGAAAATCATTATGGCCAAGGTAAATCAATTGAAATCTCAGGGTTTTTTCCATTTCCAATCCGAAAATGCATAGAAGCGACACGAATTAGGATCCGTGTCGTCAAGCTCATACGTATCTGTAAGTAATCCGTATAGTTCAGTATCGCTACGTGTAGCGATCCTGAACTATAGAATCACTTGCATACGGACGACACACGTAAATCATGTCAATGGAAGTGGTCAAGTGCCACATCACCATGATTACCGGTAACACGATTGCGCAACCGTCCATCCCGGCAAACACGAAACGTTCACTAAATGCTGGGTTAATGTTGGGCCAGCGTCGGAGACGCTGGCACAACAATAACCCAGCATAGGGTGAACGTCTCGTGTTTGCTGGGATCTATCCAGACATGGATATCAGATCAGGTATTGGTTTACTGGCAATGAAATATTATTCCAGCGGCGCATCCTGGAGGAAATGGGCGAGCATACTAATGTCTGACAAGATAATGCCCAACAGATAATCACTCAGATTCCCATATCATTTCCTGTGCTCCACGCGAACAAACATGTCATTACCATACGACTTTACTGGCGGAAATGTCCTTCTCCTGTTGTCGATCAGCCTTGTTATGTTTTAGGTTCGGAGCGCGGCTTGAACTATTGTTCTATAACCGCTCCGAAGAGCAATATTCCCCAGTATCCCGACGTCTACACAGCAAACACAAAAACATTTGTATGACATTTGTACAACGTCGGCCTAACGTCTTCGACGTTGGTCCGGCATTATACTAATAATATACAAATGTTTTGTGTTTGCTGGGAAATTACATTAGCAGGGTTTTCTAGTATTGTCTTAGTAATTTACTTGGTGTTCATCACTATTTTAAAGTGATTTTAAAGTTTAAGATCGCTTGGAATTTCTTAGCATATAGGTCATAAAGATCCGCTTGCGTGTTACGCAGGGAAACAATATGTATCCATATACTAAAAGACATGTGTATGCTCGCCTTGCAGAGGCAAACAACCAGTATCTGCTCACTTTTCAAGTAGGCAGTTACCGTCGTTTACATAGCACGGTATAGTATGGTGCCAATGCATTAACCCTTTGACTTCCAGGCCGGGGTGCATGCCAGGATCCAGATATACTGGTGTACGAGTTCTATTTTTCGTCATTTGAAGCTGGAATTGCTAACGCAATTTCCAGCTTCAAATGACGAAAAATACATAACTGTAGTATATATTTGACGAAAATTTGTGTCATTTTATGGTTACGTTCATTGACGAATGACGACGGAAATTTCCGTCATGTATGGTAGTGAAAAGGTTAATAAACAAACCTGTATAATCTAGCATTCTGGATGTATCCCTTCACAAAAAAAACATCATCACCATTTTGTGAAGTTATCGGATACGCAGTGGCGGCACGCACGGACATGATCCAGACAGCGCGAATCCATCCACTTACGGATCCGCGCAGTGCAAAGGCAAACGGCGGTAACTGCTTACTTTTCAAGTAAGCAGTTACCGCCGTTTGCCTTTGCGGACGGTCTGTTGTCCAGAGCGGCGATTGATCTCTGTACTGCTAAATTAATGGCATTGTCGCCGGCAATTGTGTGCGCAGCGGTTTCAGCTGACAATCCATCCTCTGGATTGCATATTGCGTGAGCCGAGGCTGACGGGGTTTGGGGTTTTCTCGAGGGCCGCCGCCGGTGCGTATTGTTTTACCAACACTCCACGGGATCCGGCCGCCGGCCGCGCCGCACCCTTTAACGGTGTTGTTTTACGATCTGCATGATATTTATGGAAATTGCATATAGATTATCACTCGCTGCGAGAGGCGATGCATCCGCGGCGAAGTATTCGTTTTGCAAGTTAGTACATCAAATACGCCATTTTTTGCTTGCAATGGATACTGCTATCTGTGCATAGCGCACCTAGCCAATCCAGTCCCATACTATGACCCTTATCCCGCTAAATTGAATAATTTGAATTTTCACCCACTTGAAGTTGTGTCGCGCTACCGCGACCCACGACTTGAAGTGGGTGAAAATTACTGATATGTGTGTTTTATTTGCGACCAAACATTGTCAAATTTTGATGTTTAAACGCTCATTTCGTTCCCAATAACATTGATTTATTCAGCTAATAAAAACTTTAAAAACGATTTTAGTCGAGCTTAGCAGTGAAAGGGTTAACAATAGAATCCAAGCTAACACTAGACATTGAGCCAGTGTTGGTTTAATGTTGGTCCACCGTCTACGACGCTGGCCCAACATTAAACCAACACTGGCTCAATGTCTCGTGTTATTTGGGATATGTGATCTTCACTTTCCCATGCAAAATAGAAATAAAGTAACTGCTTATCTTTAAAGTAAGCAGTTGCTGCTCCTTTGCCCTTATCAATAGTGGATCCAGAATCCGTGAATTTAAGGTGTCCCGTCTGGATCCAAATACTGGCGTCCCTGGGATTATTTGTCGTCCTTTCTGGGTGTGTTGTCCCTGCCGCGCCGGCGTCCTTCCTTGCCGTATTAGCACATGCCGCCTGTCAAACAGCGTATGAGTCCACATCACACTCCGTCTCAAACAACAGACTGGATCGCGGTGGGCAATCCCGGTGGACAATTATTCAAATCCCGTTCCTGCATGTAACGTTTTCTTTATTCTCTGTGTGCTACTCTCTCGTGAGACATACCAGGAGAGTGAAGATGATTTGAGTGGAAGGCGTTGGTCAACGTGAAATATATAGATAATTTAATTTTCACGAAGTTCATTTCGCATTTTCCTAAATTTAATCATGGTTGTGTTGAAAAAATATATTTTTTCAAAAAGAAACACCTAATGTGGGTTTGAAGTTTGACCTACGTCTCTGACGCTGGCCCAACCTTTTGTCCAAATTCCCCACAGAAACGTTCTCCTGAAACCCAAGTTTTTTTTTTAATCGTGATGTAATATTCCAAGTAGCCCCCCCCCCTCCCCCTCCCCCACATACAACCAATATACACAGCATACTAACAATTGGCATATAGCTATAACACACAAGGCTTTATGTGGCAAAGTTGTAAGATGACACCAATAATATATAATAAACAAGAATATATAATGGTTATTATATATTCTTGATGACACTCATGGTCAAATAAACTTATTTTTAATGTATGAAATTCGCATTATGGCGAGCTTGGTCAAAGAAAGGTTGAACGGTTATTTCCTCCCTAGCACATACGAGGACTTGACCCAATGTTGTTTCAATATTGGCCCACTGCCTATGGCACTGGTCCAACATTGGAACAACCTTGGGTCAAGTCCTCGTGTCTGCTGGGTTCTGTCTGCTCGGATACATGTACTTCCATTAGAGTGTAATGGGTGTTCTGCATGCATCTGCATCCTTGTACGGCATAGGGAACTAAATGGACATGGAAAACGTCTGACTGGTTATCACGCACATAAAACGCTCCGTGAGGAAAATACGGCGGGCCGACCCCCATCCGCTTGTCTCGGACACCGCACAAATCACGCTAACAGGACCCGTTTTTCTGTCACAGGACACTTCCCACAAACGTTGCTGTGTAATGTGGGCTGGCGGAGTCGCCGGGGTTTTATTCTGTCATAAAACATGACGGCGGGGAAGTTATTCATAATTGAATGGTTTGATTCCCGACGCGCACGGGACGTGCACTCAGATGGGTTTCGAGCCAGTGCACACCGTGTCTTCTCTCGTCAGGGATTGATGGGCGCCGCAGAGCATTGCCGAGCGAACCATTCTGCTCTGCACATTAAAAGGCGATACCTGCATGATGTTTTAGGCATAGAGGTATAGATGTAATAAAAACACGCAGATGTTGGAAGTGTTGATTCCCCTTTACATAAATAAATTTCATAAATATAAGTTATTACACGCTGTTCCACATTGCTTGATAGGACTAAGGGAAATAGAACCGGATAGTTCTCTTTTCTTGATAGAACCAAAGAGTCTGGGAACAACACACTCGTTGATGGACCAAAGACTCTGGAATTCTCACATGGAACTCTTGTGCTGCTAAGACCGTATATATAAAATAACCCTTTGTTTTCAAGCAAATTTCAGACCAAATAAAATACCACTAAACTTTGTAGCATATCTTGTGGTAGATGTTCAGTTAATCTAATAATTCAATTTAAGAGATATCTATTTTTCATAAATAATATTATTTTTGCAATCATTTGAAGCTGGTAATTGCGTGAGCAATTCCAGCTTCATATGAATGAAAAATACTCACGAACATCAGCAGTATGTTATAAAAGGATTAATGTGACTTGTCAATAATCATGTTTGCCCACACAACTGTTCACGAAGCGGATCTAAACATGCTAATTAATCTACCACCCAGTAAGAGTCCACCAAGAAGTGCAGTCTGATCCACATTATAGCCTATATTTGGCCAATATTGAAGCAACCGTTGTGCCATCGGTTGTTTTAGTTTGGCGACATCGGTTTAACCGTTTATGTCAGACAAGGAGTGAGATGTTTTGACAGAAGTTACACGTAGGCCTACTGTAAATCTTGTACTTTTCGCGTGTTTAAATTTCCGCGGATTTCTGATGTTGAGACTTTTCACGAAGTTTAGAATTCGCGAATTTTTCTTCTTCTTTAGTAGCACTATTACAATTATAATTTTCGTGAGATTCTCGAATTCGCGAATTTGTCATCGCGAAATTCGCGAAAATTAAAACCTCGCGAATATTACCAGATCTACTGTATATAGGGCCTACGAGCCTACTTAGTAGGCTTTTATTTTTTCACAGCGTGTGTTTCATGATGATTTCTGTTTGTATATACCCTTACTCCACTATGCACGACTATAAATTATAGTCGTTTTCAATCCTTTTTATCAGCAGATCGTTATTGGGAATGGAATTGGTATTTGAACATGATGATTGCAAATTTTTGGTACCCACATGTAGTTGTGGGTCGCTGTAGCGAGACACAACTTCCAGTTTGGGGGGGGGGGGGATTATTTACTATAACTTGGCGCTTTAGAGTTTAAAACACTATAGACACGTGTTAACATGCACGTTTAAACATAGTTTTCATTAGCAGGACGTATCGAAGTCAGAATTGACCTACTATACCGGTGAAGCTGGTTTATCTTTCATTTGCCTAATGATCACACGACCTACCCAGCAGACACAAGACGTTGAATCATTGTTGGATTAACGTCGGTCCACCGTCTACGACGCTCGACCAGCGTTAAACCAACATTGATTCAACGTCTTGTGTCTGCTGGGTACATAAAGAATGCGAAAAAGTGAACCGTTTAGCTTTCACTTCAGTATTATTAACCCTTCCAGTACGGGACCGTCAGAATCTGACGTCTATAGACTCAAGTTGATCCCCACACTGAAATAATTAGAATATTTATATTGGTCGTAGACCCATCACATATGACACATGTGCAGTAGGTATTCAAATGAAGCAGAAAGAGCTAACTGAAGACATTTGTGATGATTTCAATCAACAGTTTATATAACATATTCCCGCGTTGTAAGGGTCATTATTACTGATTACTAGTCATAATCGTTTAGCTACAAACACTAGCCATCTGGTCAGTCATTGATAACGGGATCCCGTGAAATATGCCCGGGTTTGACGAGCACTGCTCCGCAAAGCCAAAAGGCAGTGTCTGCTCACTGAAAAAGTGAGCAGATACTGCCTTTTGACTTCGCGCGGCAGAATAGGTTTAGCATAAGACTGTGACCACTGGTGACGTTGAGGGGTGGCTGAAGAGCTCTTGTTGGAGTGAGTGGTTTACCAAACACTCATAATACCTGGTCTGTGTTATAGATTAACACGCTGGTCAGCCTGGGTCAGCTCAGGCCACACTGACCATTGTCCAGGTACTGAAGGACGTGGTGTCGTTGTCAATATTTCAGACCTCTGTGCCGCTCCGCAAAGCCGAAAGGTGGTAACCGCTCACTTTAACAGTAATCAGTTACTGCCTTTTGGCTTTGCACTGCGGTATGGAATACTGTTTTCTTTGGAGTACACCTGGAGAGATATTGAGCCGTGGTTTGGGAATCATTGCGGTTCTAATGTTATCTTTAACTGTTTTTCAGCCCTTCTATTTTTCCTTCGAAACTTTCTGATCCACAGTACATATTACCAGAAATACATAACTATCTTATGCATTTCTGATAGTACCCCATAGCTCTGAGCTGATATTATTTTAGTCACTTGAAGTTGTGTCTCGCTACCGCGACACACAACTTCAAGTGACTAAAATTGTGTTGAATAAATTGCTTAAATTCAAGTCGAAATTTATATGATTATCGCACATTTGAGAAATGATATTTATTTTCTAGAAGCTGATTATACCGGGTCATTAAACCACAGTAAAACAATACTATATAGTATTTATCAATGTTCCAAGGATTAAATCTGTTTTGATTGTCTATTTCTAGATTGTAATTTATATGTAGACGCTACGACAAGCTCATTTTCACCTGATGGACGTCGCGCCTCGCTTCCGCGAGACGCGACGTCCATCAGGTGAAAATGAGTATGTCTCAATGTGACAGCTCGCGGGCTAATGCATTGTGTTTAGAAATGTTCAGCTGAATTCAGACGGAATTAGCCTCAGTATAAGTATGGCTTTTAACTTTGTTAAAGTGCACTTGTGGGAGGTTGCTTCCCCTTTGTGTCGGCTCTGCGTAGCTGATGTATGTACTATGTGTGCATGTGACACATAATGGTTGTCCTTTTGTGATTTTTTTACCCCCCCCCCTCCAGGCGTCTATTATCAAGAGATTAACATGGTAATAATGATATGTAAAACGTAGTTTAGCATGTTTATTGACCTTAATGTACATTTCTGGCAGGAGAAACCTTCCTAGTTGCTTAAATGACAGAAGTAAGAATGTAATCCTACCGTGCAAAGTACGCAGGTACTGCCGTCTACATTTCTACGGTATACTATTATCATTAATGATTATGATGTTTTCGTATGCCATAGTAATCTATCTACCTTTCACACAATTACTTGACAATTATTTGAAAATTAGTCAGCATCAAACACCTTCAAAATCATTAAAGTAAGATTGGTGACACTTGACATTCAGTATAACATTTCTAAAAAAGTAACATATTTTCTCTCAGTTGATACTTTACACTGACTATTGATTGTATTGGCAATCCCAGCAGAAAACAACCCAGGACTTGAACGTCAAGTTTCCCCACCACTGATGATTCTACTGTATGCTATGTGGCCACACAGTCAATGATAAATTGATAATATTTGGGGCAGTGCATCATTAGAATACACACACTGTGGATCCGTTTCCGTCACTGTGCACACAAATAATGGCATTACCCTCAGTTGTCACCACACGATTAGTATCCGGAATAAACTCCTCATCCTGACTACCCAGCAGACACAAGACGTTCACCCTATGTTGTTTTAATGTTGGGCCAGCGTCGTAGACGGTGGACCAACATTAAAAAAACATTGGTTCAACGTCTCGGCAGACCCAAGACGTTGACCCAATGTTGTTTTAATGTTGGGCCAGCGTCGTAGACGGTGGACCAACATTAAAACAACATTGGTTCAACGTCTCAGTAGACTCATGACGGAATGTTGTTTTAATGTTTGGCCAGCGTCGTAGACAGTGGACCAGCATTAAAACAACATCGGTTCAACGTCTCAGCAGACTCAAGACGTTGACCCAATGTTGTTTTAATGTTGTGCCATCGTCTACGACGCTGGCCCACCATTAAAACAACATTGGTTCAACGTCTTGTGTCCGCTGGGATATGAACTGCCGTGCAAAGCCAAAAGGCAGTGTCTGCCTACTAACTTTACAAGTAAGCAGAGAAAAATTGGATGGCATCATGCACAAGGGGGCTAACCCACATTTTGACAATTTTGAGAAAAAATCGCGCAGCAACACGAAATACAAGATAAAACGAATAAATACAAATTAACACAAAAAGGTAACAAAAAGAGTGACCAAATGGTCTAACCCTCAATGTGAAACTCGTATATTAATCAAGTTTTTGCTATCAAAAACATATATTTTCATTGTTTTTTTAATGTGGGTCAGCCCACTTGTGCATGATGCCATCCAAATATCACGTGTATGGTATACAGCAGAGCAAGTGGTAAAAATTGTATCTATACTTTCAACTAGTCACACCAGCTTTAAGTTATGTCCCCTGTCATCCCAGCAAACACAAAACATTTGTATGACATTTGTACAGTGTTGGTCCAACGTCGAAGACGTTGGGCCGACGTTGTACAAATGTTATACAAATGTTTTGTGTTTGCTGGGAATCACAGCCTGGGATATGCTTCACTATTATATAAATCTTTTTGGTTAATTTGTGCAGCGATACAAATACTGTCATCCTGAAACCAGTTTCGTGAAATCCGCAGCTCGAAATACGACGATAATTATGATGTTCAAATGCTACTAGACACTTCTAAGGACATGTGAAGAACCTGTTTTTATATTATTCTTTTGTACCCTAAAATTTTTCATAAATTCTATAATTTTTCGCTAATTAATTGTAAAACAATTTGTAATTGACTGTACTTTTAAATTCAGATGCACATTGGTATCGATCTTGAAAAAGATATATATCTCGCATAAATCACCATTAGAATATTTAAACTGCGACTTTAGTGTCGACCTTGCTGTTAACCCCTTAAGGTCTAAGGTAGATTATTCGTCACGCTGTCACCTGCGAATTGCTTCCGCAATTCTCAGCTGACAGTGTGACGAATAATAATTATCAACTTCTCATAACATCGCTCAAAATATAAGAGAATAAAGTAAAATGTTAAAATAGTGAGGTCTGATAAACATGTCTTGGCATATGTAATTCTGAGAAAAGTTTTTTTTCGCTTAGTAATAGGCCAGGCGTTATGGCCCATGGGGTGAACGAGGTCATTTCATTCATCAGTTATTCCATTCATACCTGGCAAGTAAGAGATGTAAATTTTATTTTTATAGTACCCGTGGCTCGTGACTAGTCATCGAATAAACACGACATACACGTGAAAGGACATGTAATTACCCAGTGAATATATAGGTATCTATAGGTGGGAATGTGCGTGGGAGTGTTTTTGTGATACCAATTAGGTGTAGGTGTGGTACATTTCCAAGGTTTCTCAGTAAAACAATCTTTTGTCAGTGTAAATCTAATTTTTATCTTTAACTAAATGTGAATCATGACCACTTTTGTCAGTATCAGAGCAAGAACGTTCTATACGCATAGAACGTCCTTGATCAGGGGGTGGTCCATGAGTTTATTTTAATCTAATTTTCGAATAATATTGATAACGAAATATTGTAAATATTTTAATTCACCTATGTGTATTTATATATACTAGTGTATTTTTGGTTTCAGTTCAGTAATTTAACGTTAATCTTTTGAATATATATACTCCCCCGGCAAACACGAGAAATTAGGACAATGTTGGTTCAATGCTGGCCCACCGTCTGCGATGCTGGCCCAACAGTAAATCAACAGTGACTCGACTGGGTGGATACCGGAACCATGGAATTAAGAAAGACTTAACTCATGCCGAAAGCTGTAGCAGCGACATCAGTCTTATTTAATAAAGGATCCCAGCAAACGCAAAACATTTGTATAACATCTGTACAATGTCGGCCCAACGTCTTTGACGTTGGGCCGACGTTGTACAGATGTTATACAAACGGTTCGCGTTTTCTTTGATATCCGTCACATAGTGTTATCTAATCATTGAGGTATTAATTTTGTAACTGGATCAGCCCCCACTCACCAGTACTCACAATGACAACTAAGCCTATCATCCAGCTCTTGTTCGATGCTGTGCCAACCTCGTAAACCATGATCCAGCATCAAACCAATACCGTGCTAACATCACGTGCGCTTTATTGTGATGTCATGTCTGGGTTTCTATATTATAACATTTGTCAGTTTATGGTTTCATAGTATCGTGTTATAATCGTGTTATATCATGGGCGGAAATGACATCAAACTCCCATCCTGATCCGGATTGTCTCACGTTCCCAATAAACACAAAACGTTAACCTAGTGTTGTTTTAACGTTAGGCCAGCATCGGAGACAAATATTAAAGTGAAAATGAGTGAAAATTATTCAGATTTCAAAAAATGGGCGCTCAACGATTTTGAAATATTGATGATTGATGTCACGCTTTATCTTTGACATGTTCAAAATCTAGTTTTTAATGTGCTAATAATAGCTGAGAAAAAAACTTTATATTAATAATCCATCCATCCACCATCCATCCATCCATCCATCCATCCATCCATCCATCCATCCATCTATCCATCCATCCATCCATCCATCCATCCACCATCCATCCATCCACTAGCTCTACAATTTTACAGAGCTGTCTTTAATTGCATTCGGTGACATTTCAAACCGAGCCCGGCACGTGAAATCCACACAGACGCGATACGGATCACATAGTGTCACCGGACTGGCCGATAACGGACACGCTGGCTGGTCAGTCCGGGGTAGGGACACAGTCTGGAGCGATCCCACGCCCCTCTCCCCCGGTGGATGACCAGTGAGTGACCACCCTACGTCAATCTGAAGCCCCCGGGCTGAATATCTCGTGCGCCTTTATTTGAATCATCCTCGGTGTTTAACCCGTGAAATCCGGAGTGTCAATATTGCGCTGTCGACTTCAGTGTGAGCGCTCGTCGGCTCGGTGTCGGATCAATGTCGGGCCGACGTATGCGGCCCGACATTGATCCGACACCGAGCCGAGCTGTCAGTTGCCGCTGACGTAGGTGCATCTGTTCGAATCTGGAATCCGCACGCATATCTCCGGATCTGCCACGTGCATGCAGTCCGAGCACCCGCACATTATTTGCATTTTAACCCTCTGTGCCCAAAGCTATGTTCACTCATGTTTTCATTCGCATTGAGATGTAAATTGCGACATTAAAATGTGGTGATTTTATGAAACACACGAGTATAATATTCCAAATTAAAGCTGGAACCTCCTTATTCTGATGGATTATACCGTTTTGCACTCTAAGAATTTTATTCAAAATATACCATTAATGCTACAACGGGACTTAAAGGGTCAATGAAGCACGTGCTCGCCTTTTTAAATCTGATTAGCGCTGGTGTACGGAGGGTGGATCTTCCGGACACACAATTGATGCTGGTTTAATGTCGGTCCACCGACGCTTGCCCAACGTTCAGTCAACATTGGTGCACGGTACCTTGTTTGCTGGAACGCGTGCCATCAAGTTGATTTGCAAGGTTTGGGGGGATCTATTGTGACAGTTAATTAACAAACCGCGTAATCGCTGGACGAAAATAATGCTGCGGATCTTGGACTGTTAAATCCGTTGTGACTCAATAATTATAAATGTGAAAATAGGTGCATTTTGAACATTTCGTCAACATTACTGTAATGCTGTACATTTTTCAAAAGTGTTCTACTTGTATTTATTTTATTGGTTTTGAACTACGTTTCCCCGGCTGTTTTTTTCGGTACTATTTTATAATAAAATGTTTATTTTATCTGTGGTTTTGGCGTGCGGAAACACATTACATATAATTAATAATAGAGTAATTATCATCATTCTATATACATTTTACCTGGATGTCAAGAGCAGTGAGTGTGCTGGACACATCTGTTTGACATCCTATGTACACAATTTTATTTAATTGCATAGTTGTATAATTATTGTATATATTTGTGTACATAAAGTCTAAATAAATAAAAAAGTGTGCAATATATTGTCAGATATATCATGCGTTTAGAGAATAGAGCGAGCTGAGCAATTATGCAAACCGAAATTACAGTAGCTACTTACTTCGCGAGTGAGCGGTTACTGCATTTTGGCCTTGTACGGCAGCAGAGCAGTTGTCTACTTTCAATTATTGTTTCCCGCAAACACGAGACGTTGAAACAATGTTGATGTAATGTTGGACCAGCGTCTGCGACGCTAGGCCAACATTAAACCAACATTGGCTCAACGTCTCATGTCTTATGCGGTGATTACGAGGATAACGCTGGGCGATAATGGGCTTACGCAAAGACAAATACAATTACAGTGGGTGCTTGCCTTCTGACAAATTCTGGCGGGGGCCCTAGGGTAGTGGTTAGCACCACTGCCTTTCACGCCAGAGTTCGGGGTTCGGTTCCCGGTCTCGGCGGTTTGAAAGAAACAAAAATGTTTCTTCCCCATCCACGTGTGAAAGTTAGTATCGTGGGGAGCCTCCGTGACCGAGAGGTAGCGTGCTCGGCCTCAGACCGCCAGGGCTCGAATTTCGAATCCTGTGTCTGGAGGACAGTGTCATCTCAATCATCTCACCATCCTCAGGAGGTTCTCCTGGCCCAGTTTAGCCTATATGTGCACAAAGGTGGCCTAAAGCCCGATTCATTTCATTTCATTTTCTGACAAATTGGATGTGTCGTCGAAACAGAATTCCTGCTCGCACTTCCCAGGTGTCTGTTTTATTTTGCTAATCTCATTTATTTCAAGGAGACTTCACCATGTTCACCAAGCACTTCTTTCATTTAGCAGAAGATTCGCAAAAAAATAATTAAATGTTTATGGGCTTTTTAGAAGTGAGATCGTGTTAAATCATTGGATACTGCTTACAGGGGCGGTTAAAAGTGCTCGTGCAATACTGCTCTGTATATCGAAAATACAGTATCTGCTTATGTTATAAGTAAGCACATATACATGCCTTTTAGCTTTGTGTATTATGATTTTCATTAGAGCCCTGGCGGTCTGAGGTCGAGTACTCTACCCCTCGGTCACAGCCTCCAAGTGGGTGAAAAGTATAATATTCAAAGCAAAAGGCAGTAATCTGGTTACTTGTAAAGTAAACAGTTACTGCTGTCTTTGCAGAGTAGAATAGTACATAACAAGCCGCGAACTTGGTCGTAATTGGTGATCTACGGCGATGTTACGAGCGGTTGCGACGGTGGCTGAAACGATTTGAAAGAACTGGCGATGACTGGTTCATAGCTTTGTTCAATGCTGGGCCATCGTTGTGAACGATGGCCCAGCATGGATTTTTATCTGTGCTAACCCTTTAACCGCCGGTGCCGCATATATTCGGGTTTTCATTTTTTATTAGCTCATTAAGTACCACATTTTAAATATGAGATAAAATGTGACATCAACCAGCAAGATTTGAAATGAGTTGACCTTCATTTTGTCAAATCTGAATAATTTTCACTCACTTGAAGTTGTGGATCGCGTCAGCGAGACACAACTTTAAGTGGGTGAAATTTCAAATTGAATAAATTGGCGGTGAAAGGGTTAAAGCGTGCTGTACGATTTCCTCACGATGGTGTTACGAAGCGTAACAGCACATCACACCACTCTGGACACGTAGACCAGATGCCGAGAGTCTTTCATGTAGCGACGACCAGTCCAAATAAATCTCAATCAAACACACCAACTGCCCGCAATGGCTTCCAACGCAGTCCACATAACATTCGAGTGGGTTTTTTCTATCTTTGAAGAATTGCCGTTGAAGTGTTGTGGATATTGAGAGAGCAGTCAACCGACCCTCCACATCACCATATCGTGACTTCGGGGTGGTCTTTTGACAATCATGTTTGAGTAGCCTACTTTGCTATACTATACTGTTTTGCAAAGTCAAACGACAGTATCTGCTTACTTGTGATGTAAGCAGAGACTACATTTTGGCTCTGCACAGCAGTATATCTGTATATAGGCCCTACTGCTTTGCAAAGCAAAAAGGAAGTACGTGTAACTGCTTAATTGTAAAGTAAACAGATACTATATTTCGGCTTTGCACTCCTATCCGTTAGGGAGAAAGAAGTGTGTATATTTTTTATGCTGACAATCCACTCGGCGTTCAATGTGAAGAATCTGAATTTTTTGTATTCTGTATTCTCTTCCATGAGAGGACTACTGCTCTGCCATGCCCAAAGGCAGCTGCTCTGCCATGCCAAAAGGCAGTGACTGTGTCGCGCCACCGCGACGCACATCTTCAACTGGGTGAAAATCACGCATATTTGTATAATTTGTGACCAAACATTTGTAAATCTTATGTTTAAACTTTCACTTCATTCCCATTAACATTGATTTAACCCGTTAAGAAAATAGATTAACAATTATTTTACTCGGTGCTTAGGGCTCAAAGGGTTAATATTTTTTTTTATACATTATGTTCGGCGAAACCGCGGTTGCGACGCATATGGGACGTTGACCCATTGTTAACTCAATGTTGGCCCATCGTCTCCGACGCTGGGCCAACATTGAGCCAACAATGGGTCAGCGTCCCGTGCTTGCTGGGGCTGACTGGCACATCGCCACCTTATTTACGTTACGACGTAATAAAAGTATGATCACTGTTTGTCACCCAACAAAAACCCGCGGACAACAAGATCGTAAAACACCACGCGATGGCGGCATCACGTGTGTGTCAATTTAGAAAGCAGATGAAAACCCCACGGTGGTAACACTGGATCCGTGTCCAATCAACGTTCATTCGAAAAGCTTAACCCTTTAACCGCCGGTCCAGATAATATATATTATTTTTGTTTATTAAAACGTTTCATAATTATCAGCTTTTGAACGCATGGGTTGAGGTTGAATCGTGACACCAATTAACAAGATTTTCAAAATCGTCACCTCTATTTTGACAAATCTGAATAATTTTCACCCAAGTGACTTGTAGCTGTGGATCGCGTCACCGAGACACAACTTCAGGTGGGTGAAAATTTAAAGGGGTAACTCCCTTTATTTATCTCTGTTTATAAGTGAATGTATGGGTCATCTTCAAATATTTCATGAAATTGTTGACCTCGGTGTACACCTGTCACCAGAATACAAAATACACAGCTTTTGCTTTTCTGCGCAACTCTGACGCTACACCTCCACAATGAAACTGGTGTTGTGGTGTAAATTCGATTATTTTGTTATATTTAATGGGCCCCACCAGCACGGCGGTATTTGTCGACAGGTCTGGTATTGTGGGGCACACGATCAAGTCAACATACTGTAAGTTTGCCAGTGGCCGTGTCACCAGATAACACTTTGACACATGTACTACTGAATGGTCAGTACCCCGATGTGTAAGCGGATGTTGACCTTCAGTAGGTAAACAATTAAGGACCCGAAACGTAGCCACCACAAATTGTGTATACACGCCTCAGGATTATATGTCTGTAGTCCAGTGAGTACAACACGTTGAACCAATGCTGGTTTATATATAATGTTGTTCCGACGTCGTAGACAAAATATCGCGAGCGGCGATTTGACTCGCATTGCGCCCTCATTTTTTTTTAAAATCATGTTTTTTTTTGTAGAATCCTTTCAATTCTGATTAAACTTTGTGTTGTATGCATGCACACACATATTAAGATCCGATAAATCCACGTATATTGTATGATTCTTTTGGATGTTGTTTATTTGAATGCATTTGGGAAGGAGCCTCAGGATTCTAACTGTTTATAAACAGCAAGTTTTCCTGAAGATGGTTGTAAATAATATAAAGTTATTATACAGTCACCTGATTCTCAGATAAATCGACTTCTAATGTCCCACTTAGTGTGTTATGGCAGTATGTTGTTCAGTCAAGTGGGCACGACAACTCCTTTATGGAGGTAGAGCTACATGTATATGTGGCGCTCTCAAGATTATGATAAGTGCATGGGAATCACATATTACATAATTATTACTGTATGTTTGCAGTTATTAATAGAAACACAACAATTTTTCGCCTGCTGGTTAATCAATCAATCAATCAATCAATCAATCAATCAATCAATCAATCAATCAACCAATCAGTCAATCAATTCAGTTACTGCTATCGGTTTATAGCGCATGAATCCCCGGACAGTCCAGCTCAGTGTAAAGATGGTGTACAGATCGTAAAATGAAATGTAAAGGGTGGATAAACGCTAAAGGGTGGATAAACGCCCTACACTCATGTGATGGACTTACGTCCTGTTCACCTCGTTTAACCCTTTACCTACTCGGGCCGACCCTGTATGATTTCTGCTCAATACTTATTCTAACACCTGGTCAGATCAGCTCTGGAGCTGAACTGACCAGGTGTTAAAACAACTAGTGATGTCGTAGCCAGATCTGATCTGAGCAGATATAAAACAACTAGTGACGTCACTAGTTGTTTTGACATCTGCTCAGATCGGCTGAGCAGGTGTTAAAATAACTATTGACGCCACAGACATGTAGTCCTCTATTTGTCGGGATCGAAATCTTCAGGGAAATTCAAATCCAGTGTAAAATTTGAGATATTTTTTGATGCGAAATATTTTTACTTTCACATATTTGTCACTAGAACGTGGAGGGTGACCGCGTGATGCGGACCACAGTGACACCCCTAATGATTATAATTAATCCAGGAACTAAAAACAGGATCCGTGATTTTTTTCTTCAGTAGAAAGCTTTCCGGCTGCGGTGATTGGTCCAGATTGACGCATCGCCCAATCGGGTGTGCCGTAGATTGAATAGTCAACTGTTCGACCAATTTTGCGGTTTGGCTGGGGACTATATATAAATATGACACGTGTGGTTGTTCCACTATCATGATGCTCGTGGGCGAGAATAACTGAACTAATTTTTTCTGTTGTTCTCTGATTTTGTTTACGTCAAAATCACATACCTGTATTTCTTTTAATCCTATTTATGACAAGCCGTGCAGATAGCTTATCGTCTCGTGTAGATTAAAGGGGCGTAACTGCCACGTTGCGGTAACTGCCACGTTGTGGCAGTTACGCCCCTTTAATCTACAAAGGATGATAGGCCCTGGTGTAGTGGTCATAGATGCCCGCCTGTCACGCCGGAGCTCTCAGGTTCGTCACTCGCTCTAGTATTCTAGTTTGAAAGATAACGTGTTTCCTCTCCGAGCACTCGTAAATATTTAGTATAGTGGGGAACCTCTGTGACTGACAAGTAGCGTGCACGGCATCGGACCGTCAGGGCTAGTATTTCTAATCTTTTGTCTTGAGGACAGTGTATCTTAAGAATTCACAGCTTGTGCAAAATTTATCATATAGTTATTTTATGTCTGGTTTTGGCGCGGGTAACAATAGTTATGTATATTATCAAGAATCTATTTGATATTATCGTTTACAGTTTTACTTTTAAGTGTAATTACCGTATATATACATTTTATCCTGGATGTCAAACTGAGTTAGGGTGCTAGTCACTTGTATTTGACATCGTGATGTACACAATATTTTAATCACAATTGCATATTGGTACGATTTTTGTACATTTGTGTATATATAAAATAAAGCCGTATAACTAAAAGTGCCCGGTGCCCTAAATTCCCCATTCATTCATTCATTCATTCATTCATTCATTCATTCATTCATTCATTCATTCATTCATTCATTCATTCATTCATTCATTCATTCATTCATTCATTCATTCATTCATTCATTCATTCATTCAAGTGACCATATCGGTGAATTTCCGTCAAATACTTTGATGGATGATGATAACATTGATCTCTGCGAATCCCCACTCTGTATAATAGTGTGTAATGATGACATGGCTGTAGTAGAGGAGAGACACGGGGTAAATCAAAGCATGGTGTCCACTGTGTCCTGTGGTGGTACGGCTGCAGCGGGGAGATGCGGGACAAATCAACTCCCCAGCACCATTCAATTACTCATAGTAGCCCCAATTGACCCGGGGAAAGCGAGCGCCAACGCTCTCAATTGAAAACAAAATCGAGTCAGCTCTGCTAGAAACCTTTTGGATGCTCTGACGCTATCGTAAAAACGGGCGGATTGAAGAGGGAGGTTATGTTTTCGTATCGTAGCTTATTTATATGGTTACTAACCTTACAAGTGTGTACTCCAATATTAGAATGAATAAACACATTTTACTGGACCATGTGTCAAGATTTTTTATCTGCAGATTCCATGTATATGAGTAATTGACCGAGCAGCTATATCTACACGTACTCTGTCGTGTAAACTTTACACGACATAGTACGCTTTCTTTTTTTTAAGAATTTACGGTCTTTTGCCCTAAAAGGCAAAATACCGTCAATTATTACTTAAAAAGTAAGCGTTTACTGCTTTTGGGGGGCTTTGCAAAACCGTATGATAGGTGTGGTATAGTGTTTTTATTGCCTGTTTGGTCTCATTCGTTTGTACTTGACAGTAGCTTCACTCTTTCAGATATATATGGAATGATACATGTATCAGCTCCTAAACTGAGCGGCGAAAAAAAGTTACATAAAAAACTTGATCGATTCTTAAGTTACTTGGAACTAATGGTTCTGTTTAAATAATCCATTGCAAATTTTGACTGTGGTAAGCACATGATATGAAGTTCTCGGACCAGGTATGGTACTCTACCCCCGACCAATGATAGATTGCATGGCTCAGCCTGTCACATGATGAGATCATCTAATCGCCGCCATCATTCAACTGTTACTTAAATCAGGGGGTAGAATACTATGCTTCGGCCAAAAGTGAGTGATGTTTGCCTTTGTACAGCACTGTATCATATCCCTCAATATTTCACTTAAATTCAATGTTCACAGTAATAGCGAGGCGTTAACAAAGGGAGAACGATTTCAATGTCTGGGTTCGGTGACGTGAGGGTTGTTATTCATCAGTGGGGATCGTGGCATGCCGTATTGATGTAAACAAGGTCAAATACCGCACTGATCCTCTTACTGACTGGCTGGCTAACTGGCCAGTCTGGCTGACCGGTCAATCTGAGTCAGACTGACCAGCTGGCACGAGATAAAAGCGGCCTGCCGTCATGCGCGTGATGCTATTTCAGGTTCTCGTTGGTTGCGTGGTAGATACCGATTTTTTAATGAATTATGAGGAAATTAAAATCCCCTATAAACAGTGTGATGTTAGTCCCTACACGTGAACACTTCATGATTGTATAAATGGTTCACTCTCATCCTGTGACTCGCAGGCGAGACACTCGGTGAGAGTGAATCGAGGTAAAAGCAGTAGCTTGGCAAAACATGCTCACATGATTATATTTTAATATTGTTATTACTAATCGCAAAAAAATCTGCTAAAATTTCAACGTTTCCGATGTCGAAATATATAGTTTAAATACAAGATTTTTGTCCGACCGTCATTTCTGTTAGGTCAATTTAGGTGTCAGTGCAGTGCTATGTATGTGGCCTGTCCCAGCAAACACAAAACATTTGTATAACATTTGTACAACGTCGGCCCAACGTCTTCGACGTTGGTCCAACATTGTACAAATGTTATGCAAATGATTTGTGTTTACTGGGGTGTGCATGCACAATGCCGGCATGTTTGTTTTGAGAGGTACTGGCCAAACTGTACCAGAAGTTTACATTCGTCATCTTCTGTTTAATGTTGGTTCAGTGCTGACTAAGCCAGATGATATACCCGATGAAGTCAGCATGCTGACAGTATATCATCGTTTTTACAGGGCAGAAAGAAACTAGGTCCAAGTGACAGACTTTAAAAAATGCAAGTCTTATCACTTCGTTCAATGATGTTTTCAATTGAGAATTCATTGCAACTTGACATGTATTGCGTCAACATGGTTGGGAAATCCGACTATTTTGCACAGCTATTAGCAAAACATCTCATTTATTCATAAAAAAAGATAATATTATTTTCCACATGCTTATTTTATCAATGCATATATATATTTTAGCCCGCATTGCACCAACTTGAAACCATATAGGGAATTACAAAGAATTATATAATGCACTATCGCGACTGCAGTGATACACATCTTACTTGGATATTGATTAAAAATATAATGTCATGCGCAATTTTTTAATCAATTTTGATTGATGATAGGCTGAGTATCTATTCAAATTATCAAATCAATTTTCGAACAAAGATATATATACGAGTATGTGTGCAATCAATTTGAACGCGGTGAGCGACGTTTTTTCCACCGATATTGAACAGTAGCAGAAAAAATGGATAATACTCAATGATATTATTGTGTATGACTATCATATTATATGTATGTATCTCTTGGCAGTAATACACAATCATGTACCTCCAAGATTATGATGCTGATGTACAACAAAAGAGACCGATTATTTAAACTTTATTTAAAATTTAAGAAAAGTGAATTACTCAGTGCCTTGTTCGTGCAGAGTAGTTTTGGTTACCTTCAACCCTTATCCTGCTAAGTTAATTCATTTAAATTTTCAGCCACTTGAAGTTGTGTCTCGCTACCGCGACCCACAACTTCAAGTGGCGGAAAATTACACACATTTGTTTAATTTGAGCACAAGTATTTGTAAATCTTGCTATTTAGACACACATTTCATTCTTAATAATAGTGATTTGGTCGACTAGTAAAACAGATAAAAAATGACAATAGTCGTGATCAGTAGGACGAGGGTTAAAACTGCTCTAATCATTATCATTGATATATATGCCAATCGTATTATCTGGATTTCGCATCATGTTTTAACCTGGATCAGCTTCCCATGGGAATCGGATCTCGGTTAAAACATGACGCGAAATCCAGATAAAAACAACCCCATGATCACAATGACGCCCTATTGCGTTATCGCTCATAATCGTCTCCATTTGCGGGACAGAATCTAGCTTTTTCTGTGCGTCTCTAGTTTTAGTTTTTACCGTTGCGTCATACCGTGTTAAATTATTATCTTGCTGCTGGTTTTTTTCGCATTTGCTTACGCGCTGTTATTGTCGATTGTTATCGCGGCTTTGACATGCTTACACAACACCGCTTGCGTCCGCGAAAACCTTTTAATCGCTATGTCCAGCGTTTAGACAACTGCGTCTGTTTATTTGACGTATTTAAGTGAATGGTTGGTGAATATTGATTGAAAACATGAAAGGTTGAAAGGTGCTTCGACAGAGTGGTCGATGTTTATACCTCCGCTATACTATAGAGATTAATCTCCACGGGCAGACGGACGGACGGTAAGACAGACGGACGGGCTGACGGAGACAAAAAACCCA
Source organism: Flabesymbios commensalis (assembly GCA_964017125.1). NCBI lineage: Eukaryota > Metazoa > Annelida > Polychaeta > Terebellida > Flabelligeridae > Flabesymbios > Flabesymbios commensalis. The sequence continues at coordinate 54,381,057 of OZ024910.1, forward strand.
GAGAATTTGTACAAAAATCACTGCTATACAAGTATTTTTTACATTGTCCAAGCCATAATCGGACGTACGTTTCTCTCTTATTATGCCACAAGGCACGGCGTGTGACACACTTCTATTGTTTCTTCACTTAAACTGGTGGCCACATGATGTCTATAGTACCAATAACTTTATATACATGTAGACACTGATACTGAGATGGTCGTTAAGCGGCTTATGCTCTCCAGTGTAAACTGTCCAAGTCATAAAGTGGTATCTGACGAGACAAAATGTAAACCAGGCGATTATCTGATGGGAGATAATCACTCTAACGCGCACCGACTCACCCCCGTGTGTGACATTTCAACTCCCATTTCGCGATACCCCTCACCCCCATGGCCGTTCCGCAAAAAAACCTGAGCTTGACAGGATTGTGAGAAATGCATGGCCTGCAGGCACGAAACGTTGAAACAGTGTTGTGGTAATGTTGGTCCAGTGTCGCAGACGGTGGGTCAGCTTTACAACAACACTGTTTCAACGTTATGCAGCTCGTCTAAGTTTAGATTTGTCAGTTTAGTAATGTAATTAAATAGCCATATCACATTTGATAACAACCACCCGCTGCACCCACATTGTACTGCAAATAATGCAAAAGACAGTAACTGATTACGTTTCTGGTGAGCAGCTACTGCCTTTTGGATTTGCACGGCAGTACATGTAAAATTCGCGAATGTCAATGTAGGTAGATATACTGTAAATCTGGTAATATTCGCGAAATTAAATTTTAAATTTCGCGTGGAGGACAAATTCGCGAATTCAAGAATCTCGCGAAAATTATTAATTTTATTATAATAGCGCTACTAAAGAAAAAAAAGGAAATTCGCGAATGCTAAACTTCATGAAAAGTTCCAAAATAAAAAATTCGCGAAAATTTAAACACGCGAAAAATACCAAATCTAAAGTAGATAGTATTAATATATATCACAGATAACAATCAGGATCCCCCCCCCCCCCACACACACACACACACACCACCACCCCTATAGATACATGTACATACACAACCCACGTCAACTATGGTTTTGACAATATTAATAAACTACCGCCTGGCTGAAAGGAAAACAAAATCCTATAGAATTGCATCACAATGGAGCCAATGTCTATGACATTAGGGCAACAGTGCCACAACTGCGGGCCAATGTATCGAAATGTTCGGTTAACCCTTTTTAAGCCTGAATTTACCATTGTCATCTCCATCCACTACAAGCCGCGAATTGCTGTCGCAATTCCCGACTTGTAGTGGATGAAGATGATTTGATGTGGTTTGAAAATTAAAGAAAATTGCCATGTATCATTGATAAACCAGTTTCATGGAGATTGTCATTCTAAAACCCTTGGTTGTAGGAAAATTAAGTGTGTTTTCAGGGATGTAAAATGATGCTTTAATGCATCGTGAGGGCTTAAAGGGTTAACGGATGATCTGTTTGCGCGAGTATCGCATCCACGTCGCCCAAAATCCGTACACTATGTCGCAATCGGACTCATAATTTTGTATTTTGATGTGGCGGGTCGTGAACATTGTCATCAGACGTGTCTATTGCGGCACGAGTGTCCATCCTTTAAATGTGGACCCTTTTCACATTTCAGCCATTCGTCTTCTCGGATGGAAAGGTGTATCTGCCACTTCACAAAGTGGCAGATACACCTTTCATGTCTGAAGAGATTATTTATAGCCGCCTCCCGTCGACCGTGAATCGATCATTACCTGTGTATATGATTTTACGAGACTGAGTTTTCGTCAATGAGCGGGTTGCCTAATGAGAAATCTATATCACCTGGTGATTTAAACTAATATCCTCGGTGCTCGTGTACCAGACTGAGAGTGACATACCTCAGTCTACTGTGGCGATAGACTGAGTGTAACCTTTTTATCACCAAGTGAGTTGTACATCGCTGTCGCGATCCACAACTCCAAGTCAGTAAAAAATTGAACATTCCGATTTGACAAATCTTGCGGATTGAAGAAGCTTTGTTTCCACTTTCAAAGTGTGTTATTTTTTTAAACATGTTAAAAGTAGATGTAAAATCATTAAATTGATTTTAGACGTGGTTGGCGCTTAAAGAGTCAAAGCTTTCAGATAGACACTCATCGTTCAGGCAGACAAAGGAATCTCAATAAAGATATAGATTCCTTGGTCAGACTGATATTTTGGCTTCATATGTATTACACACTATATCGGGTACAGGCGATCGCACCACTTTAAACCGGTTAAAACTATGCAGTGGAATACATTTTGTTTTATGCGTTTTGAGGTTTTTCTGCTTGACGGTTGTTATTCAATGTCAGTACAAACTGGGAGTTACGTCAATAATTCCAGGTTCAATCGATCGTAAGCACGATTCGACAATAAAATAGTTACATGTATTTACTCTAAGTACTAATCGCATGTATAGCCGTTTTTATCATATTTTTTGGATATCTCGAAAAACCCCTCGACCCCTCGCCCCTCGACCCACGACCCTCGACCCTCGACTTGAATTTTTTTATTGTTTTTTTATAGTCTATTTATAAAATTCGGGAAACAATATCAGGTCAATGTTGGCTCACCGTCTGTGACGCTGGCCTAACATTGGCTGAACGCCTCCTGTATATTCTGGGGAGAGGGACGATACGCAATATATATGCGGGCACTTGATTAGGCGTATAGACTGCCATCTGAGTCTCAACACTGTCTCACATTAACGCTAGCCCAACATTGTTCCAGTCCAATGATAGCTAAGCACAGCAAGCACGAAGCATTGAGCCAATAATGTTTTAACGCTTGCCCACCGCTTGCGATGCCGGTGCCAATGCGTGTGACTGAATGAAACCGTCGAGTGTTATGCGGGTGATATGACTGGCAATTTTTTTTTACCACCAAAAAAAGAGGCATTCAATCCCATGCTCGGGTTAAAGTTAGGCAAGCGTCGTAAGCAGTGACCCAACATTAAAAGGTGTTTGGCCAGCTATAGGCCCACGCGTATTCATAAGGTTTTATGATGTATTATCGCCCAATCCATGGCCACCCAGCAAACGAGATACTTTAAGCCAACGTCGGGTGAATGCTGGACCAGCGTAGCAGACGGTCAGACAACATCAATTGGTAGCCAGGTTAGCATCACAGTAGGCCTATATAAGTTTTCCGAATGTTATTATTATACAAAAGTTATAATTATATAAACAAACTAAAACATTTTAAAAATTAGGTCGAGGGTCGAGGGTCATGGGTCGAGGGTCGAGGGTTGAGGGGGTCGAGGGGGTTTTCGAGATATCCTATTTTTTAAAACTTTAAACAAGGAACTTTGCAGGAGATATCAGCATTGACCCTTACAGTGCGGGGATCGACTTTAGTCGACAGAATCTGACGTCTGTAGACGTCAGATTCTGACGACTAAAGTCGATCCCCGCATTGTAAGAGTAGAACAATTTCTAATGGCCGTAGACCCCTAACATAGGTATTCAAATGAATCAGAAAGAGCTAACTAAGACATTTATGATGATTTCAAGGTGAAAAAAACACTTTGGTTGCGATGTTTTTTTTTTACAAATTAATTCAACGCTTTAAGGGTTAAGAATTCAATGTTCGATTGGCACATGTTTTTATTCAAATTGTACAAATGTCAATAATTTCCACCCACATGAAGTGTTGTGTGTCGCTACAACTATATGTAAGTAAAAAAATTATTCTATATTTTGGCGTTTTGAGGGTTGAGATGCGGGCAGGGGGCGTGGTGTTTGATTAGCTCGCAATTTCTGAATTTTTTGCAACCCACCTACACATCTGTTTATGGCAGATTGCTCATACGCCTATCTTCATTCATAGGGGACACTGCGCGACACTGCGTACCTCACCAAGACCTGGTGATCCGCATTGCTACGGCGAAGACGTCAGTGTGAAATTATCACATAGAACAGTCGTCAGTATAAAGTTTTACACTGTTATGTAATAGCGTAGATTTAATTGGTGACCACTCGCACAGGATTATTCGGCGGCGACACGATAAGATAAACTAGTTGCAAGAAACATGTTTGTATTTTTGTGTGGTTTACGTATACATAGCTATAGCTATACGTTTAGACGTTTAGTTGGTTCTATGTTAACTTCATCTACAAAGTCAGATAATATAGTACGGTGAAATACAGATCTCCATGTTTATGTATGTATGTATCACAGTATATTATTCGAATGTTTCATATCATACCCAGTCGTTTTAAAAACCTACGAAGGTGACAACAGTTTATTTCTTTCTTATCTTACTTCAGTTCCATTACGAGCACAATCTGTACATCTGAAAACGGCGCCATTTGGATATTCCAGGGTGTATCTTTGTATCTCTGTAAAGTGGCAGATACACCCTTTCACATCCAAGGGGACGAATTATGCTTTGCTTCTGTTTGAGAAGACGAGATAGGATCTGCGGAATATAATATTAATGTGATGTACATTTTGTGTGTTGTAGAGTGGAGAGGGTCATGTGGGCCCACGTAAGACTCTGATGCCCAAGCAGCCCACGGTGACGGCTCAAGAGGTGATGGCCAGCTTCAGGACCACTGTAATGGACGTGGGCGGCGGCGCCTCAGGTGAGTGGCACTCATATAAACACACCCTGGGAACCAGAGGGTCCTACCTGGCCCTTGTGACTTTTTATGCCCACCACGATGACGAAAACAAATTTATTTATTTATTTAATTATTTATTTATTAGGCTTTATATACACAAATATATACAATAATCGTACAAATATGCAATTGTAAGTAAAATTGTGTACATCATGATGTCGAAAACAGGTGACCAGCATCCTAACTAGGTTCGACATCCAGGATAAAATTTATGTTCATGGTAATTACATTTAAAATTACACATAAAAGTAAAATTAAATAGAAATATATTATATAGAATTTTTGTTTCCCGCGCTAAAAGCAGAGATAGAATAACTACTTATTAGTATGAAAGTAACAAAAAAACCTCTGGAAAGCGTAGAAACTTATAAAACAACTACAAGTAGAACAATTTTAAAAAACATGCGACTTTATAATAATAGCATTATTTTAGTATTATAAAGTCTTCACAATTTCAACGTTGTAGATATTTGCTTGACTGCGGAGCAAATAGAAGGTGACCAGGGTGCCCTGAGCCACCACACAAGTCAGGTTCATTATGCACTCGGGCCAAGTACCATATAATATCGTGATAATACAATAAAACTATACTATATTAAGATTATTTATAAATACAATAATACAACTATGTGGTATAAATAGATCCTTCGACACGTACATAACGTTAGTCCATTGAGAATAAAAGTACTTTGATTAATCAAAATTGCATCTGTAGTAGGGCGGATTATGGCCCAAAATAGGTGAAAGCGTGACCGGCTGGACAAAATTATGAAACTTGGCACAGTTACTCCTTAGACACTACTGAACAATTTTAGAAGGGTAGCCCAAAAATCGTAGTCAATTCTCTTAGTGAAAATCATGTTTTACGTAACCATGGCAACACTAAAAGCCTAAATCAGTAATATCGATACTATCTGTGATTTCAAGTGAGCTGAATAAATAAATCTCCTATAAAACTGATATCCCGACGATATACAATACCACCTAGAAAATAACGGCAGTAAAACACATGGTTACCGCGAAATTTCCGGTTACCATAGCAACCAGGCATACATAAATACAGAAATTTAATTATACCTGTCTTTATTCTCCAAATTAACGGGTTATATCGTCACACAACTTTATATTACCACCCCCGGCCCTTCTTTAGAACGTTATAGACAATCTCAGATAAGATAACATAAGCAAGTGAGGATATACAGTAATGATCATGTTCCCATGGATACCTAGGAGATATCCTCTGACAGATAGGCATATTCGTATATTTTTTACAAAATATTTTTTTATCATATAAATATATATAGATGTTTTACATATTATTTGTGAAAAAAATAATTACCCTGGTGATTGTCTCGACTTTTAAAATTTTATGACGTCATAATTTTTTGACGTCACACCGTGCCTATTACCGCTGCGTACTTTTTTTAATGCCAGTAGCGCATGTTTTCTTTGATTTTTCAGCCGTTTTTTCCTGAAAATTTGCGAGGGTTATTTTCTAACAAGAAGCCCACAAGCACTGAACATTTACTTTGTCATCGTTTATACATAATTAAAAGAGTTTTGTTAAAAATGTATATTCCAAAGTATGCTTTTGTCCATATATTCTTTGTATGGTCAAGGGCCTTTTTACCCCAAATTGTATAATAAAGGATGTCATTTCAGTGAAAACTATGTTCAAAAGCGTGTTTTTGGTCAATACAACACATGCACGGACAAGGGTTTGGGCAATCAGTCTGCCTGTTTTATATCGTTTTATATATTAACGCCCCCCCCCCCCCCCACCCAGAATATGTGTACATGCATTCCGTACAACATGAATTGAAATTATTGTATCACAAGTGGAGGAGGTGACTTTGTAGGATCCTGACTTCGTTTAGTTTAGGTGGCAGTTATCCCCGGCTTCTAGGACGCGAGAAGCTGTGGACGACCGCCTCGTTTCCGTACCTTGGTGACGGGCGCACACAATTGCAGCCCATGCGGTCTCGGTACTTTTCCCGCACTTCAGACGTTACACTCGGCGACTACGGACGTGCGGTAGGTCGCTCTCTCTGAGTCAAACAGGACGTGCTGTGCGCGGGGGTTGTGCTTTGTTGTTGCCAGATGTCTAACGAATAAACATGACAAGTGGAGAAAGAGCTTTATGATTTATTTGGAACCGTCGACACGACGGGGAAGGAAGTTTGTGTTGAAATGGTGAAGATTGGGCAGTTTCCCTCGTCCGCCATTGCGACCCTACACTAGAGACTCCAACGGTCACTTACAGGTACTTTCGGCGCGAGGGGCTCTCCATCCCACCATAACTTATTCAAATGTCCCGCTGACAGCAAGGCAGCCGATGGAATCCATGTAACGGTTACACGCACACCAACTTCTAAAACACACCATTATTGCCGTGATTTCAAACGAATCTGAGTATCAATTAAGTTTGGCAGCATTCAGAAACCACCACAAAGGTTTATATTGAGCAGACTGTAGAAACGATGACAACGAATTCAAACAAATAATAATTATTGAAGCTTGAGTTTTTGCTGTCCTTCATTGAAAGCGAAAGTGATTTTTTTTAATCTACTTTTCATGGTAAACACGATCGCCCACTGCTAGAGCTGGGGCTGGTAGAAAGATTATTACATCACGATTAAAATTGAGATTTTTCACAGTTTGATGGCATGAATAGCCCTCTGTATGTTTATTCGTCTTCATTCCTTCAAATTGTCTGAATCTTTCTTAAATGTACAGCACCAGGATGCACAAACATCTTAAACCTGCTCAACAATATAATATCATAATTATGTAATTGATTTACAATAACAAAGCAATCGCAATATCACGCCATACCAACTATAAGGAGCCTCCATTGCCTAATTATCCCGACTTAAATAAATACTCACATACTTACGAGAAGTTGGAAAATAATTGACAATCACAATAATTAGCATTACCCCTGGTCACTGGACCTGTTCATTCATGCACCATTTCAACTCCTCTTTGGAGCATACAGCACTGCAACCATTTCGGCGCTGGGTACTTCTCGTATTGCCATCTATGTCCTACCAGATAATTAGAACATGTATTCATTTACACCTGAGTGAAGTGAAGCCCGTGAGGGCGAAGTGCATTGCCCAAGGGCACAACATCGAAACAATGATGTCCCAGCATTGAGAGAAACATGATATTTCTCTGCAAATCCTACATCAAGCGGGTATCGGACTCTCACGGCTTTACCCATTGTACCATTGTGCCACGTCCCTCTTGGCACTGGAATGAGTATTTTTCAGTTTCCATCACCGTAGGGTGGTTGCTGTTTGGTATTATTCCACGAGCCAATAAGTCGTGAGTGTAGTACTACATATGCCGACTTTGTCTCCCAGAGCGCTACGTTCATGTATCACGCACAGAAGACATAGTATCAATACAGGTTTTGAAAATGCCATCGCAAAAGAAACTGCGGGGCGAAAACAAACCGTTTCTGTTCTATATAAGGAGAGACACGGATTTAGAAACACTATACAGAATGGGTCTTTTTCATGCATTTGAACAACAACCTATTGACCCATGTGTCCCTTTCTTTAATGAAAAAGCTGCAGCTGTGGCTATGATTAGACATGGGATGCATGGTCATACAGCATAACATAACAGAATATCTTAATCCTGGGTAACTGGCTGTCGTTGCTGCTGATCAACCATTTTTTGCTGTTGTTAAATCCTCCAATGGCAGTGGCTAGAAATCTACGATGAAAACCAGGCTCTCTAGAAAACAAAAGTAGATTTTCTTGATCAGTCTGCTTGTGTTGCTTAAAGTAAGTCCGACATCTTATATTTGGAAAGTGCATTTACGACATGAAGATGTGTTATAACGGTGTACTGTTCCCCTATAACGGTCTAGTATTTCGCTATAACAGTCTAGTATTTTGTTATAACGCTCTACTTTTCCGTTATAACGATGTAATATTTCGTTGTAACAGTATACTATGTCGTTATAACGGTTAACTCATCCGTTATAAAGGTCTACTATTCCATTATGAGAGTTCATTATATCATTATAACGGTCTACTATTTCTTTATAACGGTCTACTTATCCGTAACAACAGTCTAGTATATCGCTATAGCGGTATACTAGTCCGTTAGAGCGGTTTACTATTCCGTTATAACGATCGTATATTTCCTTATAACGGTCTACTATTGCGTTATAACCAGAGTTGGGGTCAATTCCGGAATTGAATGGGAATTGAGCTCAATTCCTGACTCAATTCCAGGAATTGGACTAGGAATTGGAATTGAAAAAAAAGGAATTGGAATTGAATTGGAATTGACAAAAAATGCCCGGAATTGATAAAGGAATTGACTTTTTTTATCCATGTTTATTTTTTAAGCGCTATTAAACGCATGAGTGATCATCACTTTTGTTATTGCAGTAGAATTTTACCTGATATATGTTGAATAATATGTGTATTATAATAATAAGAAGAAACTTGTATTAAAAGGTTTATTTAAGTTATGTAAAAATACTTATTTAAATAACTTATGGCCATCAAGATTAAATAAGACTGTGATGTGTAATCTAAATAATAGTTGTAACAAGATTGCCCCTGCTAAGTTCGAGCAATTCAATCTAACTATCAAAGATTGGTGTGTGCGTATATACTTGTTATTTGTTACTTGTTGCTACTATACACCCTTGTTTTACTCCCGCGGACTGATGTAACCAGCCGGTAACAGTTTTGCCGAGAAGTGCGACTCATGACAACTCAACTAGTGTCAACACCTACTGTATAGTGTTAGAGAATCACCATCGAGTGGCTGAATTATCATCAAAATCAGACGCCGAGCCGGCGTTGGTTTAATCTTGGGCTGTCATCGGAAACGACGGGCCAACATTATATCAACATTGGGTCAATGTTTCGTGTTTGCTGGCCTAAAGTTCTGGAAATAATTGTACTATTATTTTATTAATGCTTTCCTTATATATATTCGCGCAAGGATGATCAAACTGTTTAACTATCACTTTTGTGTCACTTAACAGCATTTTTTAACATTTGTATTTAAAAAGTAATGCTTGTCTCATGGGCATAATTTTAGTTTACGTATTTGTTATATTTTTGTCATTTGGACGTCTAGAGCTTATAAAACAATCACGAGTCATGATTAGACTTAGGCTTAGAACATAACTATCGCTTCGAGTTGGTAGAACAAAAGAAATATCGGCACCTTGAAACGAATGCGTTTCCAATAGATGATGAGCCAATGCTGATTTAATATTGGGAAAGCGCTGAAGACGGTGGATCAACATTAGGCCTAAAGCAACATTGGGTTAACATCCAGTGTTAGTAGGAAGGAAGTTATGCAACGTAGCCAAGCGCTCTAATTGACCCTTTGATTACTTCGCTAATATGCCTTTTGTGCCTTAGAGGTTATCCTGATATATTTTCTTAGGGTATATTTATTCGCCACACGCTAGAATTAGATATTAAAAAATAGTATAATCGGAAAATAAATAATGTGAATAATTGCATCAATTGAAATACAACAATAGATCCTACGTTGGTTTATTTTTAATACGAGTTTATTTGAGTGAGGTGTGGGTCGACACGCCATAGCCTCCACAGGGTCAGACTTATCAGAGGTTCAAGTAGCACGGCTTGTCGCGAGACATTGTGTTGATTACACTGCCGTGTTGATGGCAATTGTGGCGTAACAGTTAGTCTATAGAAATAACACGCTCACATCCGCGTCCACACGAGGACAACTCCGTCATCAAGTATTAAAGATGTACTCCACCCTACTAATATTGAAGTTTAGTAAGTGTAAATATGTTTACAAGATAATGAATAAAATGTATTTTATTTTATATCAGGTGTTATTATTTTATTTTATATCAAGTTTAATACAAAGCTGTTCTATGTGTAGCAAAAGTCTCATTCTTGGGTGGAATTGATAAGGAATTGACTTTTCAGGAATTGGAATTGAATTGGAATGGACTTTTCTCAAAACCAAAGGAATTGGAATTGACTCAGGAATTGATAAAAAGGAATTGGAATGGAATTTGGAATTGATAAAAAGGAATTAACCCCAACTCTGGTTATAACGGCATGTTGTTTCGTTAAAACGGTCTACTAATCCGCTATAATGGTCTACTAACTCGCTATGACGGTCTACTAATTCATTATAACGGCCCTTTTTTTATATATCAGTCTACTCACCCGTTATAACGTCTACTGATCCGTTTTAACGGTCTAGTATTTTGTTATAGAGGTCTAATATCCCGCTATAACGGCCTACTTTTCTGCCATAGCGGCCTAGTGTTCCGTTCTAACGGTCCACTAATCCGTTATAACGGTCTAGTATTTCGTTATAACGGTCTACTATTCCGTAATAACGGATTAGTATACCGTTATAGCGAGTTAGTAGTCTGGCGGAGGACCGTTACAATCAATTAGTAGACCGTTATAACAAAATACTACACCACTATAACGGGATCGTATATCGTTATAACGAAATACTACACCGCTATAACGGAATAGTTGACCGTAATAAAAATACTAGACCGTTATAACGAAATACTAGACCGTTAAAAGAATACTATCCGCTATAACGAAATAATAGACCGTTATAAAGGATTATGAGACCGTAATAACGGATTATGAGAGCGTTATGACGGATTAGAAAAAAACATCGTTATGTTCTAAATACACTCTCGTACTTATGGCATCACTAGAGGCTTTTGTATTATGTTTTTTGTGCACTGGACCATGTGGACTATGCACGCTGGTTTCCGATACATAATAGGCATGAATACACTCTTACTGGAATTCAGAAAATACTTTCAACACTGCTGGGTGCTGCCTAGGTCGCACAATACATTTGTATGTATTATATGTATTATATGCGACAGGACCATAAACAACGATTCCATCAAAACCTATTGTGACGCTGTGGCCCTCACTGACAATTTTGCATTCGTGAGGTGGTTAGTAGGCGCGAGGGAACAAGTGAGAATATTGATTTTAACAATTAAATTCGACCCGAAAGATACGAAAAAGTTGCCTTGTCTATTTCCCACAAACTAACTGTTTAGCAGTTATAAATACCAGAAATATGTAACAAACGTCACTACTGAACAAAAGTCTTCCATTAAAATATAAAATAAAACAAATAGTTTCTGTCTGTTCAAAACAAGCAAATGCAATGCAAAATATACGAACAGAATGTAATTGTGGGCCCCAAATGAAATGAAATGAAATGAATCGGGCTTTAGGCCACCTTTGTGCACATATAGGCTTAACTGGGCCAGGAGAACCTCCTGAGGATGGTGAGATGATTGAGATGACACTGTCCTCCGGACACAGGATTCGAAATTCGAGCCCTGGCGGTCTGAGGTCGAGCACGCTACCTCTCGGTCACGGAGGCTCCCCACAATACTAACTTTCACACGTGGATGGGGAAGATGTGGGCCCCAAAACGACTGCAATTTCTTTGGACGACTTTACATAGCAAGTCAATGTCGTGGTGAAGACATAGATGATTTTTCTCTCACAAAAATATTCCCTGGCCACTATGAATATCAGAAATACTTCGTTGCCTTGCTTACATACATCAGTATCATGATATAAATAACATTTTAGTATGGTATGTGAAAATATCAGACGAGCCCAAATGGAAAGATTATTACAGTTTTATTTGTAAAATTGTATGGCTCACGGAACATTCAAACACAATGAGCTGATGATGGGTTGTCACGGTATAAATACATGTATATTAGAAATGAAATGTATTTCTGTTTATGCAATTGATGTAAATATATATATATATATATATATATATATATATATATATATATATATATATATATATATATATATATATATACATACAATAACTGAATCTGATATTTATGATATGTAATACGTATTAAATGTTCACCGTTGTTGCTATGGTTACGGAATCACTAATAAAACAAGTACAATTACTCGAATTGTTGGGCTACCCTTTACCCAGGGGCCAGGCTGGTTTAACAGACACGATCTGTCGTAAAAGGTTTGATTCTGAAAATCATATCTATATGTGCCCAGGATCACAACCTAGAGGGACTCACGCGTCAACAAGCAACTGAAAATGAGTGAGAAACAAAAAAAACAAAATGGGTGAAGTAGTAAGAAGGAGAATTTCGTCACAATAATGATTCATTTTCCAAGGCTCCCAAAAAACTTAAGCAGCTTGTTTACGATGAGATTTGTGTTTGAAATGCAATGAATAAACTGGATTGAAAATGGCCGCTATCTTGGATTTGATATTCCGTAGAGGATCTTGAAACATAAAACATATTGTTATTGAGTTTGTCCTCATTGATTTTGTCGAAAAGGTGTGTTACATGGAAGATGGAAGCTTTTTTTTAATGTTGAGAACATCATGGATCCTAAATGACCGCCATCTTAGATTTTATCGTCAGCTGACCTTCAATAAACATTTTAATGAATTTGTCAAGATTGATTTAGTCGAAAATGAGGTGTTGCACAATAAGATTGGATTTGTATTCCAAAAGTTAGAAATTAATCAGATCCAAAATTGGCCACCGGCGATCATTTTGCATTTTAACTTCTTATACATTCTTAGCAGCTTATTCACGAGGTTGTCCCCCTTAGATAAAAAAATCATTTGCTGACCTTTTTAAAACCAGGCGTGTCTATTTGCCAGAAAAAAATCGTTCAAATTGATGAAATAAGACCATGATCTAACAGACCATGCATGATCTTCAGTCGTTTACAATGAAACATATTATTAATTATTGAGTGATAGTCAAAAGTTTGTCCGATCTGAGTAATCAGCAGTAATAAGCAAGGTGTGACGTCATAAAATGATGACGTCATAAAATTTTCGATGTCGAGTATCAGGCAAACACGGGGGGATTAAGTTTTTTATCCAAATAATGAACTGGTGGTTCATTTAAAGCATTCATGTAATGTATATGTATATATTGTGTGAAGAAATGTGTCATAGGATATCTCGTCGGTATCCATGGCAACATGATAATTTCTATATCATCACTTGTTTATGTTATCACTGTTATCTGAGATTGTCGATAATGTTTTCCAGAAGCGCTGTTAGTGTTAATATAACTCTCTGTAACGCTATAATCCGTTTATTTAAAGAATAATGACAAGTACAATTAATTTTCTGTAATAATGCATACCTGGTTGCTATGTTAACCGGAATTTTCTAACAAAACCAAGGTTTTACTGCCACTCTATTTAAGAGGATGATGTTTTTTCCGTGTATATCAGTTTTCAAAAGGGTTTATTCATTTATTATGCATTGAATCACCGATTTTAATTGTTCAAGTTTTTTTGTGTTGCCATGGTTAAGTAAAATGCAATTTTTACAAAGAAAATTCACTCCGATTTTTGGGCTACCCTTCTGAAATTGATCAGTAATATCGCAGGAGTAACTGTGTCAAATTTCATACTTTTGTCCAGCCGGTCACGGTTCGACCCTTAATCCGCCCTACTACTGCTGGCGCCAGCTCGCATAGCCGTCGCTCAGCCGAAAAAAACATCTATGCAAATATCACGCACACGCCTGACATCCACAAGTACTTGTCCAAGAGCAAACATTATCACAGTTAAAAGTGTTTTGAAACTTTAAATAATAAAAGCTATTCAGTTTACGTACAAAACCGTCCAATGACTGTTCTTGACACAGATCCTTTAGTAATCTATTCCAAGTACTGACGACTCGATTTGAATAAAAACTTGTAAACGTCTTAGTTCAGACTTCCCTCGGATAAAAGAGTGATCCGTTCTGAGTTGACCGAAGTCTACTGTCAGGTTTGTAGTCACTCAATAGAGATGCGACAATATCAGAAAAATCTGACACAAATAAAGATTTAAAAAGCAGTTTGATGTCTATATCTTTATCTTTTTTGTTTTTTTCTGAATGCGAGTTTTTTTCATGGACACGTCTATATATTGATGCCACTAAATACCTTCGATAATTGAATGGGCTGATAAATCTACCCTGATAACATCGCAAGGCTCTGACACAGTGACCTCCATTTTTAAATGTAATAGTTCCAATACGATCACAATTTTACCCATGCTAAAAATGGCCTAGTTTTCATAGGCACTTGAAATATTCGTCTCAAATTCTTGGCTTCCGAGTTTTTTGGTAGGCAGCGCGAGTGTCGTGTTTACACAGCTGGCTGTGTAAACAAAATGGCGGTCAGTGTGACTGGGCCTCGCGCAGTAAATGAGTTAGGTGGCCCAGTCATACCGGGTATGATAAATCATGCTGATGTCTTTATTAAACCACATCCACGTCCCTGGATCACCTGGGCGCGCTTGCATAATGGCATTAACACTTCTCTTGGACAATCGTCGGTGGTTCCGTGACCTGATCCCCACCACCCTTGTCAAAGCGTTCGCCGAGAATAATGATGTAATTTATGATTTACGAACCCGATCGCGGGTAAGTGTTGATTCTGGTCGGAGCTGAATTATTCAACGGGCATTAACCCTCCGCGCGCTGGGGTGCGAATTTACATTTTCAGCTGCGACGCGAGCCACAAAATGCCGCGGCTGAAAATTGGTAAAAGCTCTACTCCGACGTGATGATTAGAAACTCATTTCATGTCGTAAATGATTATTTCAAGCACCACTATCTCTACTAACCCATCATTCAACCAAGTTCTGCTCTCCTTGCGCGAGCAAAGCGTCAATTTTTCTCCGTGAAAGGTGACGGCGTATGTTTTTCCATCGCCTCGTCATTATCGGCACCGCGCCCCGTGTCTCCAATGGAGGTAATTCTATGCCAGGCCCCAGGTATTAGCCCGAGTTGCTTGATTCTCGGCAGCACACATCAGACTTTGGGTCAATGTTGCGCCAATGCTGGCCCACCATCTGCGACGCTGTCCCGGCTTTAAATCAGCATTAAGTCAAAGTGTCTTGTTCACGATATTGACGGAATGCGGGTTGCACTCTGTCGCTAGCATTCATCACCAGGGAATTAGCACATGAAAACGCCTCGATGGTGTTGGGCGCGGAAAACCAAGTGCAATCACATTTTTCTGATTTTGTATGTTATTTCTCTAAAACGCTTTCTCAATTTATATCTGTTGTTATATATAATGTAACTATAGACTAGCCATTTTAAGTTGGAGATTCATTAGAGATTTTATTTACTATATTTTTTTTACAACAATCCCGCGGAAATGGTCAATTTCATCAAAATTAATGTTTTTTAAACTTTCACTGGACAAAGTTGGCCTATTGCATTTTCTAAAATTTGATCATTTCCATCCATGAGGTGGAACTATTGCATTTTCTAATATGTGATCATTTCCATCCATGAGGTGGACATTGGGTATAGAATGAAAATTACAAGGACTAGTTTGGATTTTTATGAGTTAAAATTTCCGATCAGTTAAATTTCATTTATTATCAAATTATGGCATTTACATTTATCATGGCATTTACATAGTCATACACATGTATTCAGGAATAGGGGCTGAACTTGAGACAGCATATTACTGGTAATCAAGTACGGTATGCATCATTGCTCCAACAGTGGCGTATTATTGGGTCAGCGTCTTCGACGCTGGCCCAATATTGAGCCAGTGTAGGAGAATGCCTCATATTTGCTGCGAACAAAAGAATGAACGCGGGCTAATCCCATTGAGTAAAATATACGCGTGCGATCACTGCCCCCAGACGACAAATACAACTGGCGCCTGTGGTGTTGAGCAAACTGCCATATGAATACAACTTCTAGCGATCTGTTTGTTTGGCATCATTGCCAGTACTTAGCAGATGTATTTACAAATACTTGGACATGATCACTAAAGCAAATATTTTACAAGCGTGTGTTTTACACACCGTGATTGCAGTTTACTTTGTATGGAATTTTGTCCGAGGTTCTGGCCTGGAATTCTTTGCAACAGAAAACATGTATCATCGCCGATGATTATTTTTCAAAGAACAAAATGTTTAGTTTACAGATCTAATATTTAATCATGTTATTGCGATACACACTGCTATATAACCATTTTACATAATGATTTTAACTTATTGGAGTATTAATTAATGGACGTAACGTGATCAAATCCGTAGTCAAGTTATACATGTTATACACAATCAAATCAAGCCCTTTGTCTATCTAACCCCCATTAATAAATAATCTTTCGCATGTTTTTGTCCATGAGCTCCACCCCAGGATCTGATACTATCATTCAATTGACGAGTATACGATCGATGTCTAGTCCGGCTCTGTCAAAAATAATACCACGATCAAATCTGATGTATATATCACTTTAATGCAGAGTCAAACAGCAGTAAATGCTTACTCGGAAAGTAAGCAGTTACTGTTGTTTGTTTTTGCACCACACATCAGATACACGAACAGAATTGGTATTATTGCCGAATGTAAATTCAAGGCTTTGATAAATTACGCCTGGCTGACCGGCAGCACCAATCAATATGGCTGGGGTCTACGTGCAATCAATTAAGCCGCTAAGTTAGCTAATTTAAATTTTCACCCAATCGAAGTTGTGTCTCGCTGACGCGACCCACAACTTCAAGTGGGTGAAAATTACTCATATTTGTTTAATTTGAGGCCAAACACTTGCAAATGCTACATTTCG
This sequence comes from Flabesymbios commensalis, assembly GCA_964017125.1. Taxonomy (NCBI): domain Eukaryota; kingdom Metazoa; phylum Annelida; class Polychaeta; order Terebellida; family Flabelligeridae; genus Flabesymbios; species Flabesymbios commensalis. The sequence continues at coordinate 54,398,321 of OZ024910.1, forward strand.
TTCCCCATAACAGTAATTCAAACAGTAATAATACAGAATAACCCTTTAACCGCCAAATTATGCAATTTGAATTTTCACCCACTTGAAGCTGTGTCTTGCTGACGCGATCCACAACTTCAAGTGAGTGTAAATTATTCAGATTTAATAAAATGGAAGTCAACTCTTTCCAAATCTTGCTGGTTGATGTCACATTTTATCTTCAACATATTTAAAATGTGATACTTAATGTGCTAATAAAAAATGAAAACCCGAATATATGCGGCACCGGCGGTTAAAGGGTTAAAATGGCTATGGTCGTGCTGAGCGGTGAAAGGGGTGACCTGGCCAATCGCACATTTTGTATCAATTACTCCTCAAAATATTTTATCAGATGTTCAGTAGTTTTTAATATTCGTACACAAAATGTAGTCAACTAAAATGTATGTTTAGTGCTCATAGAGCTAATTTATGCCAGGGCATATACTAGTTTTGAAATAACACCCTTCATTCTGTTATTGGGTACTTGGTGTAATAAATCTATGTTGAAAGAATAGAGCCAGGATAAAAAGCTATAAAACAGAGAGCAGGAGGAGGGAGCCATCGTGGCGGTCAGATACCATGCTCCAAGAGGCAAAGACTCACCTCTGGTGTTGGAACCATACCACCTTTGATACCGAGAGACGCAGAATCATCCGCCTACCAGCAAACATAATGTTCATAATTATATAGTGTAATAAGTTTAATGTGAGGGCCATGGGCCATGGAAACTTTAGAGATAGAAGGATTTTTTCAATTTGAAATCATTATGAATGGTTTGGTTAGCTCTTTCTGTTTCATTTGAATACCTTGTTATGGCTCTACGGCCATTATGCATATTTTACATACATATTTATCAGTGCGAAACTCGACTTTAGACGTCATCTATAGACGCCAGGTTCTGAGATCTAAAGACGGTCCCCGCACTGAAAGGATTAAACCTTTAACCGCCAAATTATTCAATCTGAATTTTCACCCACTTGAAGTTGTGTCTCGCTGACGCGATCCACAACTTCAACTGAGTGAAAATTATTCAGATTTGACAAAATAGAGGCCAACTGTTTTCAAATATTGCTGATTGATGTCACATTTTATCTTTAACATATTTTAAAAGGTGGTACTTAATGTGCTAATAAAAAATGAAAACCCGAATATATGCGACACCGGCTGTTAAAGGGTTAAACCAACGGTGGGTCAACATCTCGTGTTTGCCGGGCACGCCTTTGAAAGAGCCACAATCACAAGCAAAATCTTTTTGGAAAAAAAACTGGATTTAAATCTCTTCGTCGAAGAGCCAACATCACCCCAATTTTTTGGCGAGTGTGCTCTCTTCCAGTAGTCTCCGTAAATTGAAACCCATGGCGATACTCCCAGACATCCTGTAGTAATCACCGAAACTGATACACCTAAGCTTTACAAGCTGTGAACAGTGATGTGGCACCATGCCCTGCCTGTTCAGCAGATAGGCCGGCGAATGACATTGGTGCCACACAACCTACCAGAAACAGAAACATAAAAACAAATCAATGTTGAGAGACATTGTTTCAAAATCTTACATGTTTTAGTCATGTTTATCGCTCTAAAGTTTTCATGTGAAGGTGGAATGTAGCTTTTTAGCACGAATATAATCCTATAAATCGTTTTGCTGGCTGTGAAAATGCCACTCTTCTTGTGAATGAAATGCGTTTTTAAATATCAAGATTTGCTAATATTGGGTCTCAAATTAAACAAATATGGGTAAGGTTCATTCACTTGAAAATTTAAATTATATTGCATGGCGGGCAAAGGATTAAAAAGTCAGTGAATTGGAGGGAAAAAACATATTCATTTATTGTTGCACAAACTCGTCCCGTTTGACCTGAGAGTCTCAATCACATCCTGCTGTGCCACGCTCAGATGCCAGTACTCGATGGCGTCTCCTGCGGCCTGGCAATGAAAGCAATGCCAAACACATTAAATTTCAATTTGTTTAGAGCGGATGTTTATGCCCGCTCCTGTAAACAGTCACCCAACGTAAGACGTTGTGGAAACGTCTGAGGAACCGTGCATGCATTGAAGCCACGTTTCTGTGGTGTGGCACACGTCTTGTTTTGTCTGGAAATGTACTGGCACGTTCCCAAGGCTGACTCTTGAATTAACCCTTTCAATCCTGAATTTACCATAGTCATCATCATCCACTACAAGCCGCGAATTGCTGCCGCAATTCTCGACTTGTAGTGAATGAAGATGACTTGATGTGGTTTAAAAATTAAAGAAAATTACCACGTATTGTTAAACAACTTTCATGGAAATTTTCAGTCTAAAACCTTCAGTTTTAGGAAAATTAAGTCTGTTTTCAGGGATGTAAAATGATGCTTCAATGCATCGTGGGAGCTTAAAGGGTTAACCTGGTTGATGCATGGGCTGGGTTTGAATATTTATCCATCATATCTATACCGCGTTGGTGAAAGGTGTTTAAGTGAACGCGCACTGCTCATTTGCATTTGTTATATAACAAGCGATAAAGCAGCTTTTTTTTCTAAAATTGTATGATTTGGGAAAAGCGTTCTCCTTAATCCTGAATTGGTTTATGCTAGCATGTATATATATACACCGTTCTATCATGGATTGCACGATACGCCACAACCCCGATGATAAAGTTATTGACAAGATTCTCGAGTGTATTCCCTCTACTCTCTGATGTTTTTATTGCATTCTTTTCACCTGAATATAAATAGAAGAAGATCTAAGCAGTGGGATTTTCTTCGCCAAAAATGAGGAATCCTTAGCTCAGCTCTCGCCCTTTCATTTCTTTAGTAGGGATAACAGGGGAAGGATAGCTATCTTTGATCTGTGTACTCAGGATTTACTCAGACAATTCTTTAACATTTGACGCATAAATGCACAACAAAGCATATTTTTAATGAAATGAAATCATGTGAAAATGATTTATTCCACCGAAATAAGAAGGTTCTGAGCTTTCATTTAAGACGTTATACTTGTATATTTTATAGATAGAATAAAACAAAAATAAAACAAAATCATTCACCTTTTGGTATGAGGTGGGATTATTCTCACATCAAACCGAAATGTGATTGATTTGTGTTTTATCTTGCATCAACAAGTCGCATATCGAGGTGGATGAGAAAGAGGAAATGCCTGGTTGTCAAGTGGATTCTAATGCAACTTGTACTTATTATGCATGTACCACTTCGTGTTTTCTACTTAGTTTCTTAACAATTTTAATTCAGATGCCCTGTAAATTTTATCATACTTTTCATTTAGTCATAATTGAAACGCTTGTAAGCAAGGAATTTTATGCAGATGTATCGTATGTCTCCACACTCTTGAGACATCGTCTTGTGACATCTCATGATTTGGTCACGTCTGCTAAGCGCTCTTAGCAACCCCGACAGTCACCGCGAAAAGCAGGGCCCATCGGGACTGCACGTAAATGCGTCAAAAATGTACACTCACGCTGTTGACAAATTTAAACCGCACTGGTCGATCTGACGTTTATCACCTGCTGTGATGACTGGCTGACTGAAGGTGTCCTTCATCGCAAAATGATGAGGCAGAGCGCTGTTGCAATGCGTGCCCAGCGTCTGGGACGCTGGGCCCGCATTGCAACAGCGTTCTGCCGACATCTGATTCCTGCTGGCTGTACCTCGCGGAAGACCCGCAGGCGCTGTCCATTCGCTGCCAGACTGTGTTGAGTGGCGACCCCGCAGAAGCTATTATAACTGGGCAATTATTATTTCACCCTTCGCGGACCAAGTGCTTCTTGATTTGTCCTATAGAAGCAATGAAACTTGGCGCAAGAGGAACGGGAGTACATATTTGATTAGGATCACTTGGATAATTGTGTTTTATTGGCTGTGCCAGTATATTGTTTGCAATGCCAGCAGAAGTGAGATGTTGGATTAGCGATCTGGTGATGTTGGGCCGATATCGCTTACAAGTGTTGGCAGTCAGTCAACCTGAAAAAAGAGTGGCTTTTTCTGCAACGCGTTGCAGCTAATTGTTCAGCCGTGTTCGCCTGTCAACCAATGGGAGCCGACTATCCAAGGTCATAAGAAAAGATCATCCAGAATATAAGCAACACCGATTCATCTGTCGATCATCCTTGAATGCAATTATTGGTGGCTGAGGTGCGAAGCAATGTCATCCTTTTCGTGATTTGTCACCTGGTACAAAAATAAACTCGGGCTTTGTGCCAACCAGCTGCTCGGACGCCGTTCCAACGCTGGATCGATGCATTATTATGTAACGTAGTTTTAAGACTGTATTCCCGGCGGCTCCTCTTATGTACGCTATTGTGGCCAAACTCGTTGATTTAAGGAACCCCTAAAATAGGCTTTAGTAGCTAATGCGCCTCGTTAATCTATAATGATGTTTCCACTGTATACATGACCCGCCGCTGGAAAAACGACCCAAACTTTAACGAGCAAAACATCGCTGCTTTGTGAGTGCTCGCGGAATAACGCATTTGGCCTTGTACTGTTTATTCACCTCGGGGATAAAGGGTGCTTGTCCCCTAACTTGAAACATTGGCCCTCTGTTGATGTTGGACTGGCGTCTGCGACGCTGACCCAACATTAAAACAACACAGGGTCAACTTCTGGGTGGTCACTCTCACTGAGTCACCTTTTTTCGGGAATAAACTGGAATTTCTGCGGCGTACTTCGCTTTAAACCCCTTTATGTGTATTGGCACTGGGCGACCCGCCACTAAAATGGAAGTTAATGATGGGAGCAGATCTGCGGCTCGAGTGGTCATGCTGAAATAATTGCGCAATTCGTCCGCCGCGACAGCAAATATACTTGCAGAAGTGTGACGGGTCACTTGCACCAAGGTTATAAAATTTAGACTTTTGCAACCCGGGAGTAGAACGTTATTGCGGGGACTGATTAAGTGATTCAATCGATGTGTCTAGATATGAATGTATGGCATTTTAGGCTAAACTGGGCCAGGAGAACCACCCGAGGATGCTGAGATGACACCACCCTCTAGCCACAGGATTCGAAATTTGAGCCCTGGCGGTCTGAGGTCGAGCACGATACCTTTCGGCCACAGAGGCTCCCAACAATACTGAATCTTTACGAGTGATCGGGGAAGAAACATTTCGTTACTTTGAAAACTGGATGCCAGAATCTGCGATCTCCGACTTTCCAAGCAGGAAGTTCTATCCACTGCACTATGCAGGTCCCCGTATCGCCCGTGTCTAGAATATGCAGCTATGGAACTAGATGTGTTAAATGTGATCTATCACCCTTTATATGGTATGAATAATTAGTCCTTATACGGGATGATTGGCTATCATGTGAATGATAGATCACCTTTGATATAAGAGTTTCTGTGTCGATTCAAAGAAACCGCAGTGCAGTGTATTTCTTGTTAGTTTTACTAATTTGAAAGCACGTTATATTTCCCCTGTCGATCATGGCAACATTGGCATAATCAATTATCCATTTCTATATCTTGGAAGCTGATCTTTGTACTCAGAGAAAATACTGTCTACTTAGATATAAAACATCGTAAGTGCCCCTCGTTTGAGTGGCACCTATACACTCTGTTATGGAATATGCAGCGACGGCTCGCATATGAATCGGCATAGACAACGCAGCTGAGGCGATGTTGACGCGACTTGGGCCGAAGCGTCTTCATTCATGGTCGGTGTGGAATTAATCGCCGCGACCACTTCAATCGGGGCCGAGATGTCCAGCCAGCTCGCCAGGATGGCTGGCTGGTCATATCGTCCGCGGCCTATCCCGGCCTCGCCACTTTCGGACTCATTCATCACTCCCGTCGAGGCATCGATCCCGGCGCGGGGGGACATTTTGTCAGGAACTTCCTGGCGACACCGTCCCGCGATTTAGTATCGACCCAAAGTGTGGAGTGACTTTATAGGTGAAGTGAGCAATGGCCGCTCTCGCTGATTCGCCGGTCAAACCGCGAAAGCAGGACTGGAGATGCTGGCGCAACATTGGTTTAATATGAGGCCATTTAAACCATTGTTGTGGATGCATCTCGTTTTCGCGACCAGCGCACTTGTACCGTTTTGTTTGACATTGGGCAGCGAGGCTCTTTCAGCAGATCAGTCAACCACCCTGGACTACGTGGAGCTAATATCCTCCCTCCAACAAAGAGCTTGTATAAGCCCGTCCCAATTTCGTGGGTCTAGTTCAATAAAAATGAACAACTCTTTGCTGAATGGTAATTTAGCTTATGACATGCATATCAACCTTAATCTAGCTTATAATAATGTGTTATTCTGTGTTGATTTAACGAAATCTGGAATCGTTGCAGAAAATCACACCCATATATAATAGTAAAAAAAAACAGCATAATACGAATTTATACGCTATATTAATAGAACCGTTAATATGGATAAAAGGCCTATCTGCATGGATCATAACACATTTGTTTACCTGATAATGCTGTATATCGCCTTAACGAGACCAGTTTTAAAATTAGTTTTAACTATTCTAGCCAAACGTTGCGTTGAAGAGATTGATATGTGTTTTTTTAATGTTGGGTCAGCGTCGTTATCATATACATCAATATCCATGATATCTGGCATTGTATCGCTTTCTTGCATTAACCCTTTAACCGCCAAATTATTCTATCTGAATTTTCACCCACTTGAAGTTGTGTCTCGCTGACGCGATCCACAACTTCAAGTGAGTGAAAATTATTCAGATTTGACAAATCGGAGGTCAACTGTTTTCAAATATTGCTGATTGATGTCACATTTTATCTTTAACATGTTTAAAAGGTGGTACTTAATGTGCTAATAAAAATTGAAAACCCGAATATATGCGGCACCGGCGGTTAAAGGGTTAACTCGGATCAGAGAGGTGCGATCCAGGTAGCAGCAGTCCCGGTGTTAGACTTAATCCTATACCACAACCTTTGTGACACTTCAAGAAAGTCGAAATAGCAACCTATTATACTCACCTCGGAGTGATCTCATGTTAATTGCGAAATATTTGCCTATCATTCCTTGTTAATAATACAGGATCAAAGGGTTACATTGTGTCTGTTTGATTTATGCCATCTATTAACAGGATTAATGAGTAAGCTATTACATAATATCTCATTATGTCAGATTAACCCTTTACTCGCTAAGTTATCTTATTTAAATTTTCACCCACTTGAAGTTGTGTCTCGCTACCGCGACCCACAACTTCAAGTGGGTGAAAATTACTCATGTTTTTTTTTAAATTTAACATCAATTATCTTGCAATTCTTTATATATAAACATACATTTCGTTCACAACAGCGGTGTTGCTAATGAAACAAATTAAAAACGACTATAGTCGTGATTAGCGGTGAAAGGGTTAAATTATTTATACACTGTGAGTTAATTGATTAATGTTCCCCGACGTTTTGGACAAATACCCCGTATTTATGACAACAATGTTGAGCTTGTATGGCTAAAACGGCGTCTTGTGGTTTCGAGAGAGACGCCACTCTTTCTTGTAGATGGTATATGACCGCCGGGTCAAAATCAATGGAGCGCTGTCATCTCTGACCTTTGCATTGACTCGGTGACCTCTGACCTTCCAACTCACAAAAAACTCACACACGGTTTTTCAGTTATTCCACATACTTTAAAGGCCCAATACCCTGGTTGAAAAGTCTAAAATTGTGTTATATCGGCTTATATCATCGTAAATCTATATCATCTTTCTCTACCCTCCTTTTGAAAGAGATATGTACCCGATAAGTGTGCATTTCGGAATGTTAATGCAATTAATAACAATCATCTCCTTATTATAATGGCTTTGACCAAGCCGCTGAGGGACTAGATGTCGATTTGTTTTTAATACTGAGGAAAATCCCTTCCTTTTTGTCACTACACCAACCACAAACATCCCATGAATATTACCTGTGTATTTTGGCGATGTTCACGATGTCCCGCAAATATGTAAAACATTTCAATTGGCCGAGTTTAGAAGTGTTGACCCTTCGTGTTTGTAAATGTGAGACCCGTATGGAAAGCGCTGTTAAGCTGTGGTTTTCCGATGCCATTGTAATTAAACTAGTGAACTGTACCATGGACAGCACTGCAAACTCCAGGCCATTGAACAGTTTGGGTCACTGTATATGCACAACTTTGATGACAAACATACGACCTCGCCGACCAGCACCTTTTCGAGCCGCAACCGAACCGAATGAACGATTCGAAGTTAATAGTCTATGAATTGTCTATACATGTAGGTAGGAATGGGTTTGGACTCTTTGGTTCAATGTCATTTTGTGTATAACACGGATATGTAGACTGCCGTTACTTTGTTTCTTGGCAGAGACATCGAACTCGACACTGAACTTATGAAGGTAGGCCTACTTGCCATTTTTTAAATAAACTGAATGGGGTTTTAGGCCACTGTTGAGCACATAATATGCTAAACTGGGCCAGAAGAACCCCCTGAGAATGGTGAGATGAATGAGATGACACTGCCCTTCAGATACAGGATTCGAAATTCCGGGCTCGCTACTTATGGGTCACGGAGGCTCCCACAATATTGAATCTTTACGAGTGAGCAGGGAAGAAATTGAAACTTGTATATTACAGCGGGTTTCTAACCCACGATCTCCGACTTTCAAGCAGGCAGCTTTAACTACTGCACCAGTGCCCCCGCACTACTTGCCATGTAGGACGGACAACCCGTACGTAAAGTAAAAAAACTCACTTGTCTACCTTGTGTGAGTACTTGTTTGATTTTTAGAGTGCATTAGATTATTCAATAAAACCTTTTAAATTCCTTGATAAAACACATTGTCAAAACGGATCATCCAAAAGTCACTGCGTCCCATCAAACAGGAGATGTTGAACCAATGGTGGCTTAATGTTGGCCCTCTGTCTGCATCGTGTTTGTTGGGGTTATCTAGACAGACAGGTTCAGCGTGTCTAGAACTGTATGTAGATTTTAGTGGTATTGTGATCTTTCGCTCGTCCAATTCATGTCGCTGCTGGCATGCTCCTGCAGGCAGCCGGTCCTGCAGTGACAGGACTTCGTTAGATACGACCGCCCATCTGACCCGACCCTCACGCCTCAAGGGTCACCGACCCGACCCTCACGCCTCAAGGGTCACCGCTTGGCTGTCAGGGGTTGTCAGGGGTCGACGTAAATTCCGTAACAAGACCAGCCTTTCGTCACCCGGCCGTCACCTGATTTTCCGTTCTCCTGCGTATGGAGACATCGAGATCTCTTATGTCACTGCAGGAAATGCCATAACTCTATTGCGTCTGTGACTGTGCAACGTGCTGACATTTTAATTTTGGTTGAAAAGGGGATTCGTGTCTGTGGTAAATGAAATGAATCGGGCTTTAGGCCACCTTTGTGCACATATAGGCTAAACTGGGCCAGGAGAACCTCCTGAGGATGGTGAGATGATTGAAAATGACACTGTTCTCCAGACACAGGATTCGAAATTCGAACCCTGGCGGTCTGAGGCCGAGCACGCTACCTCTCGGTCACGGAGGCTCCCCACAATACTGACTTTCACACGTGGATGGGGAAGAAACATTTTTGTTTCTTTCAAACCGCCGAGACCGGGAACCGAACCCCGAACTCTGGCGTGAAAGGCAGCGGTGCTAACCACTACCCTAGGGCCCCCGCCCTTCGTGTCTGTGGTGTACAGGAAAATCCTTATTTGAAATAATGTAGGCCTTCTTGCGGTTTTAACCATTAATGCGCTGAAATAATTTGTAATAAAACATCGCAATCAAAGGGATTTTTTCACCTTGAAATCATCATAAATGTATAGGTTAGCTCTTTCCGATTCATCTGAATACCTATGTTATGGTCGTCAGAATCTGACGTCTACAGACGTCAGATTCTGACGACTAAAGTCGATCCCCGCGCCCAGTTTATAGCCTATATATGTGCACAAAGGTGGCCTAAAGCCCGATTCATTTCATTTATTTCCCCGCGCTGTAAGGGTTGAAATAAATTAACAACCTGATACTTTTTTGCATGACACACAAATAGGCTAGATGTGGGTCATGAATATCGTTGTCGAAACTCTCACTCAGCCCTGTTTTCCTATAGTCATCTAGGTCTAAAATATCTGTTAACCCTTTAACGGCCGGTGCCGCATATATTCGGGTTTTCATTTTTTATTAGCACATTAAGTCCCACCTTTTAAACATGTTAAAGATAAAATGTGACATCAATCAGCCATATTTAAAAACAGTTGACCTCCATTTTGTCAAATCTGAATAATTTTCACACACTCGAAGTTGTGGATCGCGTCAGCGAGACACAACTTCAAGTGGGTGAATATTCAGATTGAATAATTTGGCGGTTGAAGGGTTAAAATAGTTTAGGTTTGAGGGTTTTTTTGACGATCTATTATTGTTTGCATCAGCGTGAAACAACAACTATACTACGGGAGTTACGATAGTGTAGTTGCCCTTATTTGCTCATTTTCATTCGACCTCGCTTGATAGTCGGGTGAAAAGACGCTAAAACGGCGTCTTGTCTTTTCACAGATTCAGGATGTTTTTCACTGCCTGTTGACTGATTGGGGCTAGAAGTGGTGGTTTCGAGAGAGATGCTACCCAATTCGGGTGAATTGTTAGCTCCATCAATTTACTTTGTAATTAAATAATCACTTGCCAAAGGGGTCTCCAGTGGCACACAACCACTGCGGGTGATGTATTTACACATGTATAATAAAAAAATCGGTTCAAATAGTCATTCGAGTCATTCGAGTCATAAAGTTATCCCATTTCTCACAATGTGTTTTTTACTGTTAGCTGCTGGTGCTGTATTTATATAACCCACAGATCGTTCGAAAGACAAAGTCATCCTATTTTGAACGGCTGTTTACGGAGACGCAAAACGTGTTTTTTTAAGTCAGCATCTGGTTTTGCTGGTCGGATTGAAATGCTTTTATCTGGCGATCTCAATACTGCTCTGTGAAGTATCTGCTTACTTAAAGGGACCCCCTGGGATGAGACATTTTCAATTTTGTCAATTTTGAAAATTTACCTTATGTGAAGCTATACAGCCTACTGATCTTATCTAAGAATACAAAAAAAGTCAAAAAACTATTTAAAAGCACCAAAAAAGAGTGAAATAGTTAAATTTCCAGGTCGTATATTGCCATGTAAACAAAACAGGTCAGCAATATACAGCACTTTAAACCACATATTCCCACGTCTTGGACGGGGAGATCAAAGCAATCGCCCCTAATTGGTGTCTGATTGGTGTCTTGTAGCCAGGACATGAGGTGATACACCTGCAACACTGATTGTCTATCCAACGCTGGGCCGACGGCATCACCATGTGGCCCAATGCTGTAGGAACATTTAACCGTCCTTTAGCAAGTGTTTAGGTGTACAAAAAGGTTGTTTGGGTTTTAAGCGGTTTCATAGAAATGTTGATAAAAAATATTTTTTTAAATCTAAAAATCTTGAAAAAAATAAAATCATGATCTTGGGGATACACTACTTCATTACAAAACTAAAAACGAAAATTGATGTTATCCCAAGGGGCTGCTTTAAGAAGTACGCAGTTACTGTTTCTTGGCTTTACAAAGAACACTATCTCAATACGGGGCATAATCTACCAGATGTTCAAGACTAAACAGTACTGCAGATAACGATTCTGTTTTGGTAAATAATGGTATCCGGTGCAGTTGAAAAACATTCCTGCAAAACATATGAACAGAATACTGCAGTACAAAGCTGAAAGGCAGTATCTGCTTATTTGTAGAGTAAGCAGATACTGCCTTTTGGCTTTGCAGAGCAGCACAAAACATATGAGCAGGATAGCAGCTTTTCTGGTTAAGCCGCAGTTAATGAAAGTAACATCTGGAAATGTCTGCTTAGAAATGTCCAACCATAAATATATCAGTACTATACTGCCGTGCAACGCCAAAAGACAGTACCTGCTTACTTTACAAGTGAACAGATACTGACTTTTGGCTTTGCAGAACAGAATAGTTCCAATGAAAAAGTCAGACCGCATTGATTGCCAGCCAAACGCTGTTTAGAATGATGAATGAAGGCGTCTGACGTCGGTTAAAAAATTGGGCTACTATTATATATATCTTGTTGTTTTTTTTTTGGGGGGGGGGGGGTAACAATACATCAGTGATCATGATATTATTGGGTAAAGGTTAATTTTAACTGCGTTTCAGAATTCTAAGAGTTTTAAGAGGTATCTACGGCTGCTGATCTCTGCAGTGATTTCGGTTGCTGAACAGGCAAAAAGTACGTGGATGGTTATAAAAAAAATAGGAATACTCCCGGTACTCGAGTATGTTGTTTCCTCCCTCGTAGGATGTGGCCTAGACATGGATTTTGGCGTCTTACCAGTGCAGTAAGCTGTGGCGGTTCGGCATTTTCACGTCCCTACTCGATAAAAGATTCAGCCGCCGATCCAGTTTTTTAGAAAGGCGTGCAGTCCCTCTCATCGCCGGTCGGCCTTTCGTTGGCTTATATTTTTATATCGCAAGGTGTTTTTTCGCGACCAGACGAAAATCCAATGTTCTGCTCGGCGCTGAATTAGCGCCCCTGTCTAAACCATGTTTTCTCACTTGTCTGCCAGCGATTGGATTTCAGATGCAGATCCAATTATTGCTCGCATTTTTTTTCAAGCTAACAACAATTCGACCCAGCTATAGCTCAATGTTGGGCCAGCGTCGCAGACGCTGGCCCAACATTGAGCAATAGCTGGGCTGCAGCGTCGTACTTCAACTGCCCTGGTTAAAGGAAATACCAAACGTGAACTACATTTGGCGGAATGGTTTATCTCTTGTACGAATGTTCTATGAAGAAACAGTTCACCAGAACTAAAGAGTGTTGTAGGCCTATGTAAATAACAAGTCCCTAGCAGGCTCTGTTCACTTGTGAGCAGTCACATTCTTGCACGGGTCAAACAATTTGTCATGGAATTGCTGTCATTTTCCTAACGTTCCCAAGTGTTATGTGGAGCTGATTACAAATACGCTTTTGTTCAGGGGTTTGAGGTCACCGACATGGATTGATGATTAATACAGAATATGTGTATTTATGATAATAATTATGCTTAATATAAATAAGCATAGCCTCCCCTGATGACACGTTTTACAATAATGTTTCCTTGTCATCGCATCATACTTGTTGCTGCTAGTAGACAGCGCCAGTGGGGCGTCCACATAAAATATTATGTGGACCGCAATGACGTCATTGATGCCGGGTCTGCGCGCTAAATGAGCCAGGCATCCTGACCAAGCCGGGTAATGAATGAATGAAATCTTATATAACGCATGTATCCAGATGGAAGCTGTTCAGAGTGCTGAACATCGAGAGTAACATCTAGAGTGTACATACACTATATTATGGTAGATGTACAATTTTGTTTATTAACCCTTAAAGCGCTGAATTAATTTGTAAAAAAACATCGCAACCAAATAGCCTTTTTTAAATTTAAAATCATCACAATTGTCTTAGTTAGCTCTTTCTGATTCATTTGAATACCTATGTTATGGGTTTCCGGCCATTAAAAATATGTTGATTCTTACAGTGCGGGGATCGACTTTAGTCGTCAGAATCTGACATCTACAGACGTCAGATTCTGACGACTAAAGTCTATCCCCGCGCTGTAAGGGTTAAACCATGGTGTATGCGGTACAATGGCTCTAATTTTCCAGTTATACATTCCAAGACTTGCCATGCTTTAATTAGCATGTAGGATGTTTCGCTGTCATCTCATCATGTTTTAACATTTAGTAATTATTCAGATTTTTCATTTTTTCTGTGTGAACATTTTATATTTTTTCTGATTGAAAGATGTATTTATCAGGAAAAACCTGGATAATTGAGGCAACAACAAGAGAAGTTGAATAAACAAGATTATCTCTTAGATTTATAAACTCAATGCTCGTCTATACATGGAACAAACATCTTTGCAAATGTGTGTTATACATATGTACAGTAAAGTTATTGAGGAAGATCCTACGAATGAAGCGAAAGTCTGTATTATATAAGGATCTATCGTTACCTAAAAACAATGTGTTTTGGTGTTGCCTGATCGTCAAAGTCAGGGGTGAGTGAGAGGTTCTTTCAGTGTGTGGCGGTGAGAGTACGTGGAAAAAATACAAGTAGAAAGTGAATGAGGAAAGCATTACGGTGATGAGCAGCACTGTATAGTGCAAAGACAAGTAACTGCTTACTTGAGAAGTAAGCGGTTACGGCTGTTTGTAATGCAGTTACTATACCAGCAAAAAAATGACACTTTGGCACTGCTTCAATGTTGTGCCAGCTTTGCATGTATTGCTTGGCTGATCCAAACTTGAATGCTGTGGTGTGGCAGGAGTGCTTTTATTTGTCTGGTTGACCTGCCACGATTTGTTTATTGAGGTAAATTACTAAAAAACCCTGTCAAGTTCTAGAGTTATAGCAGGCAGCATCTGCACATGCACATCTAATATACCATAAAGTGTGTATACTTTTAGTATTCCACAAATTTTTTAGAGAACTTAGTGTACCGTATTATATATTATATAATTATCGCGAACCACGACAGTTTTATCCTACGATTTGACATGAATAGAAAGAAACATGTGACAGATTGTACAACATCTGTGTCAATCAATAATTTTCCATTGAATAGATTTAAACAACATCAATTCAAAAAAAAGTGCGATTTGTAATACGAGTTCCGGTGGTCCACATGGGTCACTATTTCGCTAAATTTCCAAAAGAGATCATATCGAACAAGCTCATAAGACATACTGTCTCGTAAATACATTGATGTAGTCAATTTTCTCGAATTTTGTTCACTTGTATTTTCTTTATCGTCATATTACCTTGTATTCAGCACACAGCAACCAATGCGTCCCATGCACACTGCTACAATGCATACAGTTAAATGTTAGACAGGGTGGGCCCATACGTTGCCTCGTTCGTTTTTGTTCGATGGAGTTTGTCAGCGTATGGTGTGCATAGTAATATACAAACTGTTCAAAACTGGTGTGAATTGATGTATACGGTAGCCTGCTGTGCACTATAAAGAAGTCATCCATAACAGTATATGATAATCCCGGTTTCAGAATTCCTTCTATCGCGTATCATCGCAACTTGCCATCTAACACGATACATTGATCCAATGCTGATTGATTGCTGGGCCACCGTCTTCGACGCTGGCCCAGCATTGAGTCAACATTGGATGTTTGTCATCGAGGTTGTGCATATACAGTGCTCCAAAGTGTTCAAAGGCCTGGAGTGTGCAGTGCTGTCTATGGAACTGTGCACTATAAAGAACCCTTAAAATTATTCGATAAGAGTGGGACATAGTCCAGACTTCGGCTTCACAGCCACTGCCTGAACTTGGAAGCCACTCTGAGCATTCTCTAGTATTTGATAATAGGATGATAACGCATATGGACATTAACAGAAAAAAAATCTCACACTTTCAAAGCAGAACCGACCAGTAGACCACTACACAGGGAAGTCAATATCCCTTCTGGGCCAGAAATGATGGCCGGTTAGTTTTTGTCAAAGCTTCTCTGTGTCTATTTCGTTGACGCTCTTTGACGGCGAGTGACGGGATAATTTGATCTTGAATTACCTATCAACCGCTCTTGAAAGCATGGCGCTGCCATCTTAGATAGTTTTTAATGATGTTCAGTACGTATTAGCATAACCAATAAAGCGATGTTTTTTTAATTTTTGGCCTTTTGATGTTAGCTTTCCCTGTAATTTAACAAAAAAACTTTATTTTCAATCTGTTACGCTGACCCTCTAAATGTTTATCTTTTATCTTCAATCAACACACAATGAATGCAATTTCATCCTTGGAGAATCATTTTTTTTACACAAATTAATCCTTTACCCGCTAAGCACGTCTATAATCGTTTTTAGTCCGTTTTTAGCCGATTAAAGCTATTTTTATTGGGAACGAAATGTGTGTTTAGACATGAACATTTTGCAAATGTTGATAATCAAAGTAAACAAATGTGAGTCTAATTTTCAACTTCAGGTGGGTGAAAATAGTAATCGTAGAGCTTATCGGTTTAAGGGTAATGATATAAATCACCACCATGTTCAAATTAAATCTGATCTTCGAGAACAGATTTGGGAAATATGCCATCCGTCCCGTGGATTGAAAATTATCGCGTCGTTTAATTAATTCCACTGCCGCTGAAAATGCAGGCAATTTTTCTCACCCGTCGTCGTTATTGCCAATCCATCTCTCCGGCGGGAGACGTGAACTGAAGGCGCGCTTACATTTTTTGTTCCGGCGGCCAATATGTCAGTTATGGGAACGAGAGCAGTAGTTTTGCACCTCGAGCAGTTCTCACGCCAAAACAGAAACAGCCTTATTTTTCTGTTATTATTGACAACGAACTGTTTCCGTAGTGTTGTTACATAAAGTTGCCCTGTTGTCCAATAAGTGCACTTCAGCTGTCTTTTTATATGCACTAAGGGGGAGTCTGTAGCAACGAAAGGGAGATATTCATTATCATTATAACTTAACTGAAATATTTTTTATAGCTGAAATATTTCTATATAAACCAAGGGAACATATCATCCTAAATTGTCCTTAGTTAGCTATTTCCGCTTCATTTGAATACCTATGTTATGGGTCTGCGGCCATTATAAAGATTTTACTCTCTCAGTGCGGGCATCGTCCTTTTACTTCAGAATCTGACGTCTAAAGTCGGACCCTTCACTGAAAAGATTAGGAAAAGACTCCCCAATCCCCAAATCATCGTTGTAATACTTTACATCGTCCTCCAGCAGCCAAAGTGCTCATGCAACACTTTGGCTGCTGGGGTATGATCTAGTAGCTTCCAACAGTAGTTTTGAAATAATTGTTGCAAAACTTTTGGCAATATTATACACCCCACCCTTTATCAGTCTGCAGCAGTATCCGTCAGTCAGGTTGTCCTGCTAATATAAGTCAAAAGGCCATAACTGCTTACTTGTCAAGTGAGCAGTTACTGCATTTTTGCTTTGCAGAGCTTTTGCTTTCGCCCTGATAAATAGCTTAACCCTTTAACCGCCGGTGTCGCATATATTCGTTTTTTTTTATTAGCACACTGAGTACCACATTTTAAACATGTCAAAGATAAAATGTGACATCAACCAGCAATATATAAGAACAGTTGACCTTCATTTTGTCAAATCTGAATAATTTTCACTCACTTGAAGTTGTGGATCGCGTCAGCGAGACACAACTTCAAGGGGGTGAAAATTCAGATTGAATAATTTGGCGGTTAAAGGGTTAATCAACCTTTTCTCTACTAATGATCAATGATCTTCCACGCAATCATTTTACGCCTATTTTTAACCCTTAAAGCTCTAAAATGTAGAATTTAAAATTTAACCAACCCGAACTTGTGCCTTGCTAACGCGACCCTATTTTCAAGTTATAAACAATACTTAAATTTGCACCATTTGAATGAAAAGATAAGACAATCTACCAAATATCTACTTCAAATTCGAATTCGAAGGTCAAATAAAAATACTTAAAACGGATGTAGACGTCACTAGCACTTTAAGGGTTAATTTGCCACATAATAATCAATTCTATGAACCATTTTATTTATGAATCTATTTGTGATTTTCTTGGCATTAAGGCACGTAAAACTGGTGATTGATCGCACCAAGGAATCTATAGATTCTTTCATCGCACCAAGGAATTCCTTGATCGCTTTGATAAATTCCGAGATGACTTTTGTCGCCACCTGTGCTGCTTATATACAACATTCCTGCCCGCGCTGTGCCAAAAGAGCAGTAACAGCTTACTTTTCTAATAATCAGTGACTGTCTTTTGGCTTTGCAGCCACACAGTACACCTGTGACAGGTACATGAACTGATTGCGTGCATTAGCCTGTATCTGGACATGTAATAGTACAAGCTTTGGTTTCGTGCGTTAGCCTCGTTCTGGCCTCAGCTGGTTTATATGACTTGTAAAAAGGGTTGACAGGAGAAGGGTATCGGGGTCAGGTATACCGGAGCAAGCCGATCCTTGCCGACCTAGCTCGGGTCACGGCAGCTGATATGAGACACTCGTGCAGTATCTACCCAGTAAACACACAACATTTGTATAACATATATACAATGTTGGACCAGCGTCGAAGACGTTGGGCCGCCGTTGTATACATGTTATACAAATGTTGTGTGTTTACTGGGTAGTCAATATTGGCCCAATATTGAAGGGATTTGCGCCAATTTTTTTCTGCAGCTGATACTGTTTTCTGTGCTGTATCGCTGCCCAGAGTGTACACGTGTTGATGCAGTTTTGTTATTAAAAAATAATGTTACTGGATTTAATAAAATAATGCAAATGACTGATGCGAATGTGTGCGGGTGTATCACACAAAATTGGAGAATGCTCCATAACGTCCGCACCATCCCCCAAATTAATGCAAATATGTTCATTATTTTTTAAGTACCCCGGCTGACATTGACCGACAAACAAACAGTCAGGACCAAACATAACATCCTGGGCGGAGGTATATATAGATATATCCTATCTGAAATATTTAACCTTTTCACTACCATACATGACGGGAATTTCCGTCGTCATTCGTCAATGAACGTAACCATAAAATGACACAAATTTTCGTCAAATATATACTACATTTATGTATTTTTCGTCATTTGAAGCTGGAAATTGCGTTAGCAATTCCAGCTTCAAATGACGAAAAATAGAACTCCTACACCAGTATATCTGGATCCTGGCATGCACTCCGGCCTGGAAGTCAAAGGGTTAAGTGAGATTTCTTGGTTTTGTGTCAAAGTTGGTATTATCAAAATAAGTGTTTCGTGTACAATAGACACAGCCATTGACCATTCTCAGGGAGGACGATGGGATTGAGATTCATATAACAGGATTACACGATATCGCAGCCTTCCCAGCAGACACGAGGCGTTGACCCTATGTTGTTTTAATGTTGGGCCAGCGTCGAGAGTCCGTAGGCCGGTCCTAATTATGGGTAATTTTCAACCACTTGAAGTTGTGTGTCGCGGTAGCGAGACACAACTTCAAGTGGTTGAAAATTTAAGTGAATTAACCTGGCGGGATAAGGATTAAGATTGAAGATT
This sequence comes from Flabesymbios commensalis, assembly GCA_964017125.1. NCBI lineage: Eukaryota > Metazoa > Annelida > Polychaeta > Terebellida > Flabelligeridae > Flabesymbios > Flabesymbios commensalis. The sequence goes on from OZ024910.1 coordinate 54,417,373, forward strand.
TGCCAACATTAAAACAACATTGGAGCAATGTCTCTTATCTGCTGGGTCGGGCCTAGTCGTAGGCAATTTATGAAACCAAATGCACAACAGCTCTCTTCAGTGTACGCACTTGTGTATCAACATGAAAAAAGTACCCCGAGTGGGTGTGACCCCCTTTGCCCAATGCGCTTTCTGCCTTTGCCCTGGCTATTGGGCAAGGGGGGCCACTTTGAGAGCAAATCTATTTGGCTTATAATTAAAATAAGGTATCCTTGAAACGCTAAAAGAGTCTGCTATCTGTATATACAATGCATGTATGCATAGAACAGTCATTAGTTTTAAAATACTTCGAATATTTTCCTTAAATGGGCCTAACATAGAAACGTTATGCCCCCTTTGCCCGCCCTAAGTTATCTATAATCTTATTCGTTTGTGATTCGCGTTATCAGCCGATCAAACCACTTGACATTATGGGGAATGAAATGTACGTTTAAACAGCAAGACATGCAGGTGTTTGGTCTCAAATTAAACAAATATGAGTAGTTATCACCCAGTTGAAGTTGTGGTTCGCATTAGCGACGGACAACGTCAAGTGAGGGAAAATTTAAATAAGATCACTTGGCAGAAAGAGGGTTAATAATATTTCATGACTTGTAATAATTAAAGCACTGATATTTCTAGATTGTATTTCATATCTCGCTAATCATAAATTTTCCATCAGTGCTGCTTGCACAGACACCCATGTCTCGCCAGTGCGAAAACGTTCACCCCAATTGTTGTTTTATGGTTGGCCAGTGTCTACGACACTGGCCCGGCATTAAAACAACATTGTGCTTGTAAGGGTCTCTCTGGAGACTGCGTAACCTGGTAACGTACATAATGCCACGTCAGATGGCTTGGTTTTATGTAACCACTGGTAACCAATGATATTTACACTCCCACACGAAACAGGAAAAATGACACGTCGGCTTCCACTCGTTATTTGATCATCTCTCGAGCCGAGATGGTTCTCATCCGAAACGATGATTTCCCTTAAGGCAGCTCCCGGTAAATGCGAGACGTTGACCCAGTATTGTTTTAATGTTGGGCCAGCGTCACAGACGCTGGTCCAACATTAAACCAACACTCGTCTACGTACATGTCTGTATGCGTCCCTGGTTGGGATTGCATCTGCGTACCGTATGTGTGAACTCAAGGTTATTCCAACGTTGGATCATTAATGCCCCACACCCTTTATTGAGCCAACTTTGCCCCGGCATTGAGTCATTGCCGTCAGCTTTTCGCCGGGATGCCCAGTCTACCAATAATCACAGCAGTAGCGTTTTGTCCCACGTGTAAATATCGGCACGTGTACATAATTTTTCTGATAAAAACGTGGATCCCTTTGACTTTGTTATGACATTAGTTGATTGCTCAATGGTGGGACCCAGCCGATACAAGACGTTGAACTAATGCTGGGTTAATGCTGGGCCACCGTCTGCAACGCTGGCTGAACTTTTAGGCTAATATTAGTTCAATGTCTCGTTTCTGCTGGGGAGTGTTTGAGGCGGTGGTATTGGCATTGTGTAAAACTTACCGTCATTTCCTATAATATAAGAATACAGATACAAATCACAACAATTCCAGTAGGCTCCAGGGTTGATGCAAAATACTAAATATGTAATAATCTGTGCTGTTATTTTTTCAACCTGGTAATATTTAGATAAAGAATAGTTGTGGAACCCTTAAACGGCAACTTATACAATTGCAATTTTCCCACTATTTCAATCGTTTTTTAATATGTTTTATTACCCGATTAAATCACTGTTATTGGGAGCGAGCTATGTGTGTGGACATCAAGATTTGCAAATGTTTGCTCCCAAATTGAGCAAATAATTAGCTCCCGCCGTCACCGTAGGTGAGCGAAGGGAGCTATGGATTCTACCTCCGTTTTTTTTTTGCCTCTTCTTTTGCCTATAACTTTGTGAGAAAATAAGCTAGGATAACAATTTTTGGTATGTGGGTTACTTCCAGGTGGCTAATGGACGGGTTAAAATATTTTTAATCTGAATTCAATACGCAAGGTTGCAAAGGAGAAAATGATGATGTGACGGCGTTGGGCCGTTGGGCCGTTGGGCCGTTGGGCCGTCCGTAAACAATTCGTTTCCGGAGCATATCTCTGAAAGTACTTGTCCGATTGTCTTCAAATTTTACACACAACACCCCTAGGGGGTCTAGTTGTGCCTTTTGGGGTATTTGAACTTTGACCTACTTCTGGTTCAGAACTATGACCTATTTAGACGTTTTGACGCGCACTTCGTTTCCGGAGCAGATCTCGAAAAGTACTGGGCCGATGACAGTCATATTGCACATACATGTTCTCTAAGGTCCCTAGTTGTGCCTTTTCAGGTTTTTGGACCTTGACCTGGAAGTTGACACAGCATTAATTTATAACATCGGTAAATCCGACTGAAAGATTTTGCGGAATATCATGAAAACCGCTCAAGATAGCTACACCATTACTATAAAACAAATTGTGAGGTTCCAGGAGAGGATGCATCGTGAAAAATTTCAAGTTGATAAAATCAAAAATGGCCGCCTATCGGCCATTATTCACCTCGACAGGCCTGATATTGCGGAATATCATGAACACCGCTCAAGATAGCTACACCATTAATAACAAATAAATTGTGAGGTTTCAGGAGAGGATGCATCTTGAAAAATTTCAAGTTGATAAAATTCAAAATGGCCGCCTAACGGCCATTATTCACCTCGACAGGCCTGATATTGTGGAATATCATGAAAACTGCTCAAGATATCTACACCATTACTATAAAACAAATTGTAAGGTTTCAGGAGAGGATGCATTTTGAAAAAAATCATTTTGTCCAAGTTCAAAATGGCCGCCAATCGGCCATTATTCACTTTCACATGGCCGTTATTTGGTAAACCGTGATAGATGGCTAGACCATTACTATAAAACAAAATGTGTGATTTCAGGAGAGGATGCATCTTGAAAAAGTTTGACTTGATCAAATTTAAAATGGCCGCCTTTTCGGCCATTATTCATTTTCACATGGCTGATATTTGGTAAACCGTGCTAGATAGCTAGACCATTACCTGATTACTATAAAACAAAGTGTGAGTTTTCGGGGGAGGATGCACCCTGAAAATTTTTAACTTACGAATTCAAAATGGCCGACAATCAGCATTATTTACCTCGATAGGCCTGATATCAGGTAAACCATGCTAGATAGCTAGACCATTACTATAAAACAAAATGTGACGTTTCGAGAGAGGATGCCTTTCAAAAACTTTCGCCTCAATCGAATTCAAAATGGCCGCCTATCGCCACTATTTACTTTCACATTGCTGATATTTGGTAAACTGTGTTAGATAGCTGGACTATTACTATAAAACAAAATGTGAGATTACAAGAGAGGATGCATCTTGAAAAAAAATGACTAGATCAAATTCAAAATGGCCGCCTATCGGCCATTATTCACTTTCACATAGCCGTTTTTTGGTAAACCGTGCTAGATGGCTAGACCATTACTATAGAATGAAATGTGAGATTTCAGCTGAGGATGCATCTTGGAAAATTTCGACTTGATCAAATTCAAAATGGCGGCCTTGAGGCCATTGTTCACTTCCACATGGCCGATATTTGGTAAACCGTGCTAGATAGCTAGACGATTACTATAGAATGAAATGTGAGATTTCAGCTGAGGATGCATCTTGAAAAATTCTGACTCGATCAAATTCAAAATGGCCCCCTATCGGCCATTATTTACTTTCACATGCACAATATTTTGCAAACTGTGTTAGATGTTAGTCCATTACTATAAAACAGTTTCGGGGGAGGATGCACCCTAAGTTTTTGACTAATTTATATCGAACTCAAAATGACCGTAAATCAGCTATTAGTTACCTCGATTGGCCTGATATCGGGTAAACCGTGCCAGATAGGTAGACCATTACTGGGATACTGATTAGGATCAGTAATTTCAATGGAGGTTTGCAATCTCTGACAGACTGTTTAGTTCTTATCTTACTCTTAGACTGGGCTTCTTAGACCTAGTTGTCTTGCGTCTTGTTGACCTAGCTTAGGACAACATTAAAAACCCTACACAAAATTGCTTAAATCAAATTCTAATTCGTCGCGGGAGCTCCTGGACTTATGTAGTCTTGTTATAATTAATTTTCACCCACTTGAAGTTGTGTGTCGCGGTAGCGAGACACAACTTCAAGTGGGTGAAAATTTAAATTCTTAAATTAAGCGCTATAAGGACTAAAAATGACCTGTTTTATGAGTGTTGTATGTGTGACTGTTACAGGAACGCCGGACGTGGATCTGGACGCGATCCTGGGCGAGCTGTGTGACCTGGAGAGCCAGCTGACCACTCAGCAGACACAGATTAACGACTGTCTGGATCAGGGACGTACCACGTATCAGGGGCGTACCACGGATCAGGGGCGGACCACGGACTACGGTATCATACCGCCTCAGTGTGTGTCACCTCCACAGTGTCGTGTCACGTCCGTTACACAAGAAGACCGTGTCACGTCCGTTACACAAAAAGATGACGCTGTCGGTCAGCCATCCACGAAAATGGAATCCAACTGGGACACGGATATTACGTCACAGTTGGAAAGTGCCTTGTCAGAACTTGCTGATTTCGCTGCCGGTGCCCCGTGTTTGGCCACGGCTGGGGCCGCGGACACCCGTGACGGAGTAGACACCCGTTACGGAGTTGACTCTCATGACGAGCGCAGGTCCAGCAGCGGATGTAGCAGTCAGGGATCTAGCGTGACCAGGGACTCGGGGTACGGAGCGATACCCGTGGCCACCCCCAAAGTACCGGCCCTGCTGGCGAGCCGGACGCGGCCTCCAAAACCCTCCGCCAAGCCCGCCATCCTGCCTAAACCCAACACCATACCCTCCGTGGAGGCCAAGCTGGGCGGCAACCTGGCCCCAGACGGCAGGCTGAACGTGCAGTTCCACGACCTGACCCCGGCGGACACCGGGGACGTGGACTCTGCCTTCTCGGACTCCGCCTCCCTGCCCTCTTCTGGATCACATGTGTCCGTCACCACGGCGGGAAGCCAGAACAGCGCCGGCAGCAACGGCAGCCGTATGTCAGGAGGCTCCGATGGTTCCTCATCTTCGTCAGGTCTTGGTACCTCCTCCTCTCCTACACCACCCGTAAGTACTCTACTGTCTTTGTATATCGTAGGTAGTGTTTCAGATTGGAGATACGATGAAGACGACGATCTACGATTAAAGAGTCCTATCTGCGACTTGTGACAGATAGGACTCTTTAATCTTAGGTCGTCATCTTTGTCTATCTCAGTTTGTCATCTTCAGAGGGTCTTGGTATCTCCTCTCCAACACCACCCGTAAGTACTTTGTTATCGCTATATATTGTAAGTAGTGTTTAACATGTTTAAGATTGAAGAACCGATGAAGGTGACGACCCGCCATTAAATAGTCCGTGGGCCGGTCCTTATTATGGGTAATTTTCAACAACTTGAAGTTGTGTATCGCGGTAGCGAGACACAACTTCAAGTGGTTGAAATTTGAGTGAATTAACTTGGCGGGATAAGGATTAAGATTAAAGATTCGATAATAATGACGACCTAAGATTAAAGAGTTCTATCTGCCACTTGTACATATCATGCTCATCTATCTGAGGTCGTCAGCTTCACCAGGTGTTGGTACCTCCAAGAACTTTTTCTTGGTACCTCCTTCTCCTCTCGAACACTATCTGTGAGGAGGCCTAGATTACAATCAGCCACTGTATGCGGCATCATAAGGTTAAAGGGTTGTACATGCCATGCACTTTTCAACTGACGGCTACGGGCCTTTAACCTCAGGTCGTCATCTGCTTCAGGTCCTGGTACCTGAATCTTTTTACCCGTATTTTATATTCTCATCTATATACACACTGTACCCGGCGTCTTGCCCTCTCTCCACCTAGACCCCGTATTATATACTAGTATATATACATGTAGAGGCCATTTGTTTTCAAGTGCACACCAAATAGAAGACATTGATAAATTACCTAGTATTCACGTGGTTATTCAGATACTCCAATTTGGAGATGTCTAAAAAACATAAGATATTTCCTCATCATTTAAATAATGCACTAAATTCCAGGTTTAAACGCATGAAAACTACTAACTAACATCTCAGCTCAAGAAAATGGCTAAGATTAGAGGATGACAGCTTCCACTTGTGAAGTGATAGATACGACCCTCTAATCTTACGACGCCAAACTCGCGTGATTGTTTATTGATGTCATTGTCCTGGTTTCCATTAAGACGCTTCTATTGCGGCTGGGCGATGAGAACTTCAAACAGATTACATAATTACCGCCATTTTGCTGTGCAAAGGCAAAAGGCAGTATCTGATAACTTTTATAAGCAGATACTGCCTTGTGGCCTTGCATGGCAGCATACATTGTCAGTGTAGAATTTTCGTGGGGTATTCTTTTGTTAAAATTCTCCATTAAACCCTTTAACCGCCAAATTATTCAATTCGAATTTTCGATCACTTGAAGTTGTGTCTCGCTGACGCGATCCACAACTTCAAGTGAGTTTAAATTATTAAGATTTGACAATATGGAGGTCAACTCGTTTCAAATCTTGCTGGTTGATGTCACATTTTATCTTCAACGTATTTAAAATGTGGTACATAATGTGCTAAAAAAATGAAAATCCGAATATATGCGGCACCGGCGGTTAAAGGGTTAATGCTCCCACACACCGAAAGGACTGTCGCTGATTGCTTAAGACGCGACGATAATCTCAAACATGTTAAACAATCGGTGCGGTGTAGCCACTCCCACGACTATACGATTTCGTCTTAGTCGTGGCCTGTCTTAGCCGTCGTAGACGGTCGTTGCAGTGTGGCATATCCTGCGACGCGATGGTAAGTTCTCAATATTGCTTCCGGAACACCAAATATAGGGGCCTACACGGTCACCCCTATAGATCGCTGCTATACATGTAGCTTACGACGCCGAGTCGGTAACTGTCTTGGTGGTGGGACATGCTGCCGACGTAGAATCAGCTTGTGTGCGATTTTTTATAAATCTGCCACGATGGTCGCGTTTTAAGCAATCGCAGGGAGTCTTTCGGTGTGTGGGAGCCTTTAGCCGCGTCGGCTGGAAACTCTGCCTGTACGTTGTCCTTCCCTCCATAGGTACTGGATGACTTTGTCGAATCCCAATTCCTTAATTCGAATCTAGCGTGCTCATGTCATTTTTTAACCTTTTAACCTTTAAAGCGCCATGTTATAGAATTTAAAAAAAAGTTGTGTCTCGCTACCGCGACCACAACTTAAAGTTCTGGTCAACTGTTAAAATTTGCAGGACATGGGTCCCCCAGAGTGCAATAGGGCCCGTGGGTAGGCCCAGGTCCTATATCATAATAATACTAATTTAATTATGCGTTCCATACCCACCTCCGCATATTAAGAGCAAGTTCCCAAACCATAAAAAGTCCATTATTGTTGAGCGATATCTATGAGTTATTAATTCCACCGAAGCTCTTAGCTCTGGCTCTTAGTTGTGCGTTGGGTTTGCAAGCTAACTGACTTTATTACTGTGGGGATTGCGAAACAGTTGACCCTGCGAATGTGTAATAACGGGACAGCTTTTCCTCAAAGATGGGACAGCTTTTCCTCAAACATTGTACAGCCCGCCAATGTTGGTTCATGTTTGACTAGCGTCGCAGACGTTGGTCTAACATTAAAACAGCATTTGGTCTTTGTCTCGTTTGAGTAGTATCTTGTAATCAGTTTAGTCGGTTGCTAATATTAATGCAGTCAACATATACTATATAGGCTACCAAGGAATATAGAAGAAGTACTTCTATATTCCTTGAGGCTACTGAAGGCCTACACGTGACCGTCCCACGCATGCCCATGCATATCGCAGTTGAATTGGTAAAAGTATACTTATAGGAGTACAAATTGAATGAAACGTTTTGTCAATCTTACAAATGTAGACTATTTTTCCCTTCTAAATTTGCTATTTGTGGTAATTTGTAAAAAAAACATCGCAACCAAAGGGGGTTTTCAATTTGAAATCATCATACATGTCTTAGTTAGCTCTTTCTGATTCATTTGAATATCTATGTTATGGGTCTGTATACATTAGAATTATTTTCACTCTTACAGTGCGGGGAGCGACTTTATATGTCAGATTTTGATGTCTTAAAGGTGATCTATCACCCCTTATATGGTATGAATAATTATGTCCTTATATGGGGTGATATGGGGTCACATGATAGCCAATCACCCCATATATCAGTATATGGGGGTGATTGGCTATCATATGATCCTCTCAGAGGGTCACAGAGGGCCAATCGCCCCATATAAGGAAACACTTGTGCCCCATCTTGTGGCAACTTTAATTTATTTGTCACAAATTTATTCATACTATATATATAAAGGGTGATAGATCACCTTTAAGTCAATCACAGCGCTGTAAGAGTAAAAATATTTGAGGGTTTACCCCTCAACCGCCAAGTTATTTAGTTGGAGTTTTCACCCACTTAAAGCGGGTGAAAATTATTTAAGATTTGACCGGTGTTGGGCTAATGTTGGGCCGGCGTCGCAGACGGCGGGCCAGCATTATCCCATTATCGGGCCAATGCCTCGTGCTTACTGGGTCGACACGTTACATACATGTATCATTCGAAACTCAATGTGTTTTTTTTCGAGATCTGCACCTAAACTACATGTATGATAATTTTCAGTCAAGATTTGTCACTTGATATGTTTGAGCGGCTCGAAAAGGGGTTTTAAAGCACCGAGCTCACTCGAAGGAATCCGACATAATTATGTTAGGTAAACCCCACTCAAATCATTGTACAATATCTTATTATCACACAGTGACACGCAATTGTCCTATATGCAGTGAATGCCAGTAATTATTTGGTCACGTAGTTTATTCATCTAGTAAATGAATATCGCGATTTCGAGTAAGGTGGAACTAATAATCTGTAGTTTAAAGCCAATTGGGATTACCTTGCTACTTTTTAGGTAGGTTGTTACTGTCTTTTGCTTTTGCACCACATGATCAAAATACAATATTTAGACCGATATCCCTTGCTGATGATTCGTACACAAAAATATCTATAAACAATACCGCTGATGGAATTAATTTCATAAAGGGGGATACGTCGTTAGAATAAATGTTTCTGTCAGATCAGATAATTTCATCACGCGACAAATAGCAGTGAGCTCTTAGCTCCCTCTTCTCGAAACAGAATCAATCGTATCCGCCTCTTTGTGTGGTGATAGATACGAGGTTCTGGACTCGCGGGGCGTGATTTCCTCGGGGGACCGTAACTTCTTTCATTGTGTACTTTCTATTTTTACGCACCCGTTCTATTTATAATGTGCGCGCACGATGCAATAACGAGCGCAGCCAATTTGTCTTTCAGCATCACAGATAGCTCGCGTTTCGCGTCAACATTGATTCAATGCTGGTTCAGCGTCTGCGACGCTGGACCAGCATTGAATCGACTTGGCAAAAACTTGACGCCTTGCCACAATCACAAGCCATGCGACAAAAGGAATCGTTTTTCTGGGTGTGGGACGCAGGTACTCATTGTAAACGACAAACTTAACTGAAAAAATTGCACAACTGCCTGGATGGAATACGAAAAAATTACAATTGATTACACATAATGAGGGTAGTCAGTTCAGCTGTCTGTCTGGTTCGCTGTGCAGGTGGGCACCGTGGTGTTTTCTCTGAAACAACACCGAAAGACAGTAAGTGCTCACTTAAGAAGTAGGCAGCTACTGCCTTTTGGCTTTGCGTGGCAGTATTGTATAGCTGTTTTTATTCGTTTGTCTGCACGCTATGGACTGTGATAATATATGTC